>PVHP010010825.1:9563-46716 GCA_004024765.1 Zapus hudsonius | reverse complement strand
ATGGGGCGCTGGCTTCTTAGGAGCAGGTGAGTAACTCCTGTTTTCAGATTTCTGTGTCTAAATTCTCCACCGTCACTGACGTTAAGTCACCATCGCTCAACCAGAGTTGAAAAGAAACACGTCTGATTGGTTCTCATGAGCCCCTGTAAGTCCCTGCTGAGGCCCAGCAGGCCCAGATGTGCTTCTGCAATTGAGCAGTTGGCGGTGGCTAAGTCAGTCACAGGACCCTGTTATCTCTCCAGCCACTTCGAATGAACTCCAGATGCATGTGCCACCTGTGCATCTGGCTTGACATGGCTCCTGGGGAACTGAACCCAGGTCCTTAGGCTTTGCAGGCAAGTGCCTTAACCACTGAGCGCTCTCTCCAGCCCAAGGACCTCTTTTGTAAGGGCCTTCATCCTTGCTACTAAGTACTCTATTGATCAAGACCCAGCCAGAACGGGAGAATCGGAAAGAAGAAAGACCCTGGGGAGAGTGGAACTCCAGGAGGCAACTACCATTCCCTAGGGTGTAGGAAAGGGATTGGGGTCTGAACCCCTCAGAGTTCAGGGGTGCCTCATGGGGGGTGGGCAGAATCCTGAGTCCGAAGTATTCACTGGCCAGGGCTGGGCTGTTAAGGGGACACCATGAAGCTATATTATGTGATTTTTTTTTCCTGAGGGGATGTGAACAAATAAACATCTGTTCATCCCAGAAAGGGCACCGACAACAGCAATGAGTCTACCCCAGTGTAGCCTGGGGCCGAGGTTTGAATGTGAAAATGTCCCCCAAACCTCATGTGCTTATGATTAAGCCTTATATGTCATCCCTAGCTGGTGGCTGTTTTTGAGGTGGAGACATGCTGGAGGAGGTGTGTCACTGGCGGGGGGACCTGAGGACTATTAGTCCATCTCCAGGCTCAGTATGTAAGACTGTTGCCACCAGATATGCCAGAGCTTCCTGCTCACCACGATCAAACTCCCCTTGAAACTGTCAACTGAAAGAAACCCTTCTATCCCAATAGCTGCTTTTTGTTTGTTTCTTTTAAATGTTTTTATTTATTTATTTGTAAGGAGAGAGAGAGAGAGAAGAGAGACACAGAAAATGGGTGCACCAGGGCCTCCAGCCACTGCAAACCAACTCCAGATGCATGCGCCTCTTTGTGCATCTGGCTTTACATGGGTGTCATGGTTTGATCCAGGTGTACCCCACAAACAAACGAGTGTGTTCTGATAGATCGATCCTCAGCTGATGGCAGTTTGGGTTTTACAACCTCAATGAAGTTGTGTTGTCAGGGGCAGGCTTATGGGGTTATAAGCCAGCTTCCCCTTGCCAGAGTTCGGCACACCTTCCTGCTGCTGTTTCCAGTGCTGTGGCAGAGGTGATGTCCAGCCCTCTGCTCATGCCATCGTTTTCCCTGCCAGGATGGAGTCTCCCCTCGAGTCCGTAAGCCAAATAAACCCATTCCTCCACAAGCCACTTTTGTTTGGGTTCTTCCTGCGCAGCAACTAGAAAGTTGACTGCAACAATGGGTATTGGGAAATTGAACCTGGATGGTTAGGCTTTGCAGGCAAGCACCTTAACCACTGAACAATCTCTCCAATCCCATTTTTTGTTGTTGTTGTTTTCAAGGTAGGGTCTTGATCTAGCCCAGGCTGACCTGGAACTCACTCTGTAGTCTCAGGTTGGCCTCGAAGTCACAGTGATCCTCCTCCCTCTGCCTCTCAAGTGCTGAGATTAAAGGTGTGTGCACCACACCCAGCAAGAGCTGCTTTTGGTTGGGTGTTTTGTCCCAGCAAGGAGTACCTGATACTGCGGCACCTGATAAACCATTGAGTTTATTGGGGTTACTTACAGGAGGAGCATGGGTGTCTCAACACAGCCCAGCCCAACATAGGTGATGACTCACGTTCCTTGGAACTCTCCTTTCTGCTTCTCCCTGGAGGACTTTCCTCTCCAGCCACCGGTCACTGCTTATGTCACTTGGAGAGGAGCCTTAGGAGTTTTTTGACATTCTGAGCCATTTGATCTCCTAAGTCTCAGACTGGAGAGTTAAGAAGCTTGCCTGCAAAGCCTGGTTTCAATTCCCCTGTCCCCACGCAAAGCCAGATGCACAAAGTGGCGCTTGCATCTGGAGTTCATCTGCAGCCCTTGAGCGCCCGTTCTCTCTGTCCGTCTCTATCTAGTGCTCTCTACTTGGAAATAAGTAAATGAAAATATTAAACAACACTGGTCTCCTAAGTCTCCTTAGCTTCCTGCAGCCAGCTAGTTTAGGTGGAATCCTGAGTCTCTGAGCCTCCCTCCTCTCTCTAGGGAGGACTGTTCCCATTTGGAATCTATGGAGCAGGCTCTCTCTGAGACTGCCAGAAACAGCCACGAGGCTTCAGGACAAGGGCTGTTATTCAAGCAGCAGTGGCAGAACACAGGAGACTTCCTCGCCCTCCTGCTCTCAGGAAATCAGACACTTGTTCTGTTGCTTTTGCTGGAACCTGGCAGGAGTCCTCACCAGAGGGAAGCGACAGGGGCAGAGGCACAACAGAGTCCTCCTTCCCATTCTTTCTTTAAATACAGTATATGGATTTTTTTTAAAAAAACATATTTTTATTTATTTATAAGCAGAGAGAGAAAGAGAGGGAGAATATGGGAGTGCCAGGAGCTTTTGCCAATGCAAACAAACTCCAGAAGTAGGTACCATTTTGTATTTGCATAGTAGCTACTGGGGAATTGAGCCCAGGCAGGCAGGCTTTGCAAGCAAGTACCTTTATCACTGAGCATCTCTCCAGCCCCGTGTGTGTTTTGTCCATATGCTAGCTCCAGAGGCTCCAAGTAGCAGGATTCCATTCACAGCAGCTACGCAAGCGAGCGAGTGAATGAGAGAGAGAGAGAGAGAGAGAGAGAGAGAGAGAGAGAGAAAGAGAATGCACCAGGGCCACAACCTTGTGGGTCTGGCTTATGTGGGTCCAGGGGAATTGAACCCCTGGGCCTTAGGCACAGGAGGCAAGTGCCTAAACCGCTGAGCCATCTCTCCAGCCCCCTTTCATCTTTTCTAACCTGAAATATCAACGTTTACCCTTTCTAACCTGAGAAATAAGGTTCTCATTAAAAAAAATTCCCTTTATTAGAAACTCTAAGGCAAACTGACTGATTAAAACTTCTGGGGAGGTTGAAATACTTCAGGTTCAAAACCAAGTTATCTTGGGCTATTTTATCTCCTTAATAGTCATCCATTGCTCACCTCTGTGTGTGACTTAACATTCTGTGACTGTTAAGTAAATAATTCTGAATGTACAAACAGATCTCTAGTTTCCAACAACCACAAGGCTAAGAATGCCATCAGACAGCATCTGAGACCCAGAGCAGTGACTTCCCTCCGTAGCTGATGTTCCCACCAATGCATTTAAAAGGTGTTTCAATGTATGACTTTCTTTGTTCTATACTATGAAAACTTCATGAAACTCTTACCACACTGGAACATGACATCTGAGATAATCTGAGTCTGTGTTCCTGGGCCATGGTCACACTCGGTTCCAGAATAAACTACCTTTTATTTTCTTTGAAGTCAGAGCTGTGCTTTTAAAAAATATTTTTTATTTATTTGTGAGGAGAGAGAGAGAGAGAGAGAGAGAGAGAGAGAGAGACAGAGAGAGAATGAATGGGCACACCAGGGCTTCTTGACACTCATTCCAGATGTGTTAGTGCCATTTTGTGTATCTGGCTTCCTATGGGTACTTGGGAACCAAACCTGGGCCAGCAGGGTTTGCAAGCAAGTGCCTTTAACGAATGAGCCATCTTCCCAAAGAACTGTGAATTTGTATCCATAAACCCAACCTCTTAAGTCACACAGGGTTATTTGTTCCCTACATTCTAGGAAGAAATAAAGTCTAGAGACAGACTCCTTCTTGCAGGGTGTGGAGAGGACCCTGGCATTGTAGAGGTCATCTGTGGAACATTCCCTCTGACCCACTTGGGTTGGTGAAAGACCCTCCAAAAAGAACTTGCTTCGACCTGGGATTATGAGGTGTGAGGCACCACATCTGGCAAATAAATAACTGCTGCTTGAATTTCTGACTGGAGTTGGTTTTCTTTTTTGAGGTAAGGTCTCACTCTAGCCTAGGTTGACCTGGAATTCACTATGTAGTCTCAGGGTGGCCTCGAACTCACAGAGATCCTCTTCCCTCTGCCTCCCAAGTGCTGGGATTAAAGATTCAAGGTGGGTGCCACCACACAAGGCTCTGCCTGGAGTTTTACAAAACCTGTCAAAGGTTGAGGCAGGAGAATCTCTGTGAGTTTAAGGCCAGCCTGGGGCCACAGAGTGAGTTTTTGGTTATCCTGAATTATAGTGAGACTACATTAAAACAAAAACAACTATGAAATGAAGCTGGGCATGGTGGCTCACATCTATAATTTCAGCATTTGGGAGGCTGAGGCAGGAGGACTTGGCATGAGTTTGAGGCTAGCCTTGGCTATACAGTCAGAGTGACTTGTCAGTCTGGGCTAAGGAGTAGTGGCACACCTTTAATCCCAGCACATGGGAGGCAGAGGTAGGAGAATCTCTGTGAGTTTGAGGCCAGCCTGAAACTACATAGTGAATTCCAGGTCAGCCTGGGCTAGAGTGAGACCCACCTCGAAAAGCAAGCAAACAAACAAACAAAAACTGGTCTCACAACAAACCAACTGGGTGTGGAGGAGCACACCTGTAATCTCAGAGCTCCCCCCCCCCAGCCTGGAAAAAAAATCAAAACAAGCAAAAATTGCTAAATGAATTTTGTTTTGGGATTAAGACAGAATTTCCAAGAATCTCTGAAGCTGCTGTGAAAACACTCCTGCCATTTTGTTCTATGTATTTATGCAAAGTGATGGTCTCAGAATTGATGGTTATGAAATATAAATGTCGATCAACTCTGGCAAATGTCCTGCAGTATCAAACATTCATCTAGGATTTAATTCTAAAAATAAACAAACACATCCATCTTATTAGTGTGAGATTTGCTTTCATCTTTAATACATGGTAAAATTATATGTGTACCAAACTTACTCTGTGGCCCCAAGCTGACCTCGAACTCACTGCCTCATCCCCCTCAGTGCTGGGATTCAAGGTGTGTACCACCAGACCCAATCCAAAGAATTGTTCTAAAATAAATTTCTTTATGGTGTGTTAGCAAATGTTTGGTGTGTATCTCCGTTTTGTATACGTAGATAGCTGGGTGCTGTAAATATTTCTCAGGTGAAAAGGTGTCAGGAATGGATAAAGATTAAGAAGCCTGGGCTGGAGAGATGGCTCAACCGTTAAGGCACTTGCCTCCAGTGCCTAAGGCCCCGGGGTTCAATTCCCCAGGACCCACATAAGCCAGACCCACAAGGTGGTGGCCCCAGTGATCTCTCTCTCTCTCTCTCTCTCTCTCTCTCTCTCTCTCTCTCTGCTTGGAAATGAATAAATAAAATATTAACAAAAAAAGCACATTATCCACAAAAAAAAAAGGGCTGGAGAGATGGCTCAGCAGTTAAGGTACTTGCCTCCAGTGCCTAAGGCCCCGGGTTCAATTCCCCAGTACCCATATATGCCAGACCCACAAGGTGGTGGCCCTGGTGCTCTCTCTCTTTGTATTTCTCTGCTTGAAAATGAATAAATAGAATATTTAAAAAAAAGATTAAGAAGCCCTGAACTAGAGTAGCAAAGGAAAACCTCCACCCAGAAGAATTCCCAATGCTGTGTGATGGAGAAGTGGGACGCGCTCTCCCACAAATGAAGATCATGACCAAGGGCCAGAGCCTGTTGAGAAGTCTCAGAAGCATCCATAGCTAGGGGCTCAAGGTCAACATCATCGGTGATCCCTGTGGGGAAGAGGTACCCTTGAGGGTTTGTTGTGACAAGAAGGTCACCTTACTTACCAGAGCCCACGGCCCCAGTGTAATCACAAGACAGACGTAGCTTCACATACCTGTAGTCTGAGCTACTCAGAGGCTGAATTGAAGGTTAACCTGGCCACATGGGTTGTTTGTTTTGGTTTTTCAAGGTAGGGTCTCGCTCTAGTCCAGGCTGACCTGGAATTCACTATGTAGTCTCAGGGTGGCCTTGAACTCACGGTGATCCTCCTACCTCTGCCCCCCAAGTGCTGGGATTAAAGGCGTGTGCCACCACGCCTGGCTTTGGCCACATGGTTTTAAAACAAGAAATTAGCTGGTTGTGGTGGCACATACTGGTAGGAAATTATTGGAGAGGTGGAGGCAGGAGGATCAGGAGTTTGAAAAAAATAATAGTGCAGCCAGGTGCGGTGGTGCTTGCCTTTAATCCCCACACTCAGGAGGCAGAGGTAGGAGTTCGAGGCCACTCTGAGACTCCATAGTTAATTCCAGATTAGCCTAGGCTAAAGCAGGTCTCTCCCTCGAA
This sequence comes from Zapus hudsonius, assembly GCA_004024765.1. Lineage (NCBI taxonomy): Eukaryota > Metazoa > Chordata > Mammalia > Rodentia > Dipodidae > Zapus > Zapus hudsonius. The sequence continues at coordinate 40,349 of PVHP010010825.1, read as the reverse complement.
AAAACAAAAAAGCAATAACAATTATAACAATAAGAAGAAGAAGAAGGAGAGGAGGAAGAGGAGGAGGAAGAAGAGGAGGAGGAAGAAGAGGAGAAGGAGGAGGAAGAAGAGGAGGAAGAGGAAGAGGAAGAAGCAGAAGCAGCAGCAGCAGCAGCAGAAGAAGAAGAAGAAGAAGAAGAAGAAGAAGAAGAAGAAGAAGAAGAAGAAGAAGAAGGTAATCCAGGGCTGGAGATGCAGCTCAGTTGGCAGAGCGCTTGTCTAACCAGGCAAAGGCCCTGGCTCCACCCCAGCACATTATAAACATGGTGTAGAGATGCATGCCTGTAACCCAGCACTTGGAAAGGGGAGGCAAGATCATCAGAAGTTCAAGGTCATCAACAGCTGCATAGAGTTTGAGGCCGGTCTAGGCTATATAAAACTCTGACTTTAAAACATAATAAACCAAACCTAAACAGAAGAAGAACATCATACAAACATATGACAGGGCTCCGGGCTCCTCAAACTGTGAAGGTCACTGACAACAAAGGAAGTCTGAGAAGCTGTCAGAGCTCTAAGGAGCTGTAGAAGACATGATAATTGATGTCCTGGGGGATTTTGGAGCAGAAAAGGAACATTAGGGGAAAACTAAGGAAATCGGTGTGAAATATGGAGCCTACTTAACAGTAACATCTCACTCATATTAATAATGGCTCATTAATTGTGATCAATGAGCCACACTAATGTAGGATGGAACAATCTCTTCATTATTTTTGTGTCTTTTCGTTAACTTCAAAACTATTCTAAAATAAAAAGGTTTATTTTATTTTTTTCAAGGTTGGGAATGGAACCCAGGACCTAATACATTGCTAGGCAAATACTACCACTGAGTCACAGCCTTAAAAAAAATATTGAGAGCCGAGGAGATTGCTCAATGGTTAAAGGCACTTGCTTACAAAGCCTGCTGGTCTGGGTTCAATTTCCAGGTACCCATGAAGAGCCAGATGAACAAAGTGGAGCATGCATCTGGAGTTCATCTGCAGTGGCAAGAGGCATTCATTCTCATTCTCTCTCCTTCGAAAGAAAGAAAGAAAGAAAGAAAGAAAGAAAGAAAGAAAGAAAGAAAGAAAGAAAGGAAGGAAGGAAGGAAGGAAGGAAGGAAGGAAGGAAGGAAGGAAGGAAGGGAAGGAAAGGAAAGGAAAGGAGGAAGGAAGGGAGGAAGGAAGGAAGGAAGGAAGGAAAGGAAAGGAAAGGAAAGGAAAGGAGGAAGGAAAGAAAGGAAGGAAGGAAGGAAAGGAAAGGAGGAAGGAAAGAAAGGAAGGAAGGAAGGGAAGGAAAGGAAAGGAGGAAGGAAGGGAGGAAGGAAGGAAAGAAAGAAAGAAAGGAAAGAAAGAAGGAAGGAAGAAAAGAAAGGAAGGAAGGAAGGAAAGAAGGAAGAAAGGAAGGAAAGAAGGAAGGAAGGAAGAAAGAAAGGAAGGAAGGGAGAATAGAAAATAGAGTCAGGGTCTCTCTATGCAGCTCAAGTTGGCCTCACACTTGCAATTTCTGGATGCTGGTATTACAGTGTGCACTACCATGCTTGTCTTCATTTCAATTTTAAATCGGATTTTAACCCCCCTCTCCTACGTGTTTATTATATTTATTTACCTAACTTGTTATTTCTTCATTATTTGGGCCGCTTCCATATATGGTTTGCACATGCCATAGTGGATGCATTGATTCTGTTTATTCTTGCAGTTCCAGGGACTGAACCTCGGGCCTTGCTCATGCAGCTTCCCCAGCACGCTGGGAGGCAGTGCTGCCAGCACGCTGGGAGGCAGTGCTGCCAGCCAGTGAGAATTCCTCTGAAGCAAAACACAGTGAGGATTGGGATTTCCCCTGCTCAGTGCTTGTCTTACAAGGGTGAAGACCTTAGCGCCATCCCAGGCCCCATGTAGAATGCGGGGCTGGGTGGAACCCCTTTGTTATCTGAGAGCTAGGGAGGTGGAGACAGGTGGATCCTGGGTGCTCACTGCCAGCTTGTCTAGATCCAGGCCAGTGAGAGAGACAATTCAAAAAACAAAACAAAATCCAAAAGAACTAAAGGACATTATTCCTGAAGAGTGATCCAGTTCTCCTATGGCCTCTGCACACATGAGTACTCACACGCACAAACACCTGTGCACATGCTCTCTCTCTCTCTCTCTCTCTCTCTCTCTCTCTCTCTCTCTCTCTCTCTCTCTTTCTCTCTCTCTCTGAATAAAAGGAGAGAAAAACCCAGAATGATTACAATCTGTGATGAATGCCAGAAAAGTTGAATAAAAAGCCACAGAGAGAAAGTGAACTTTCACTTTGGGGAGCTAGGGAAAAACTCAAACACTCAGAAGGTATTTAAAGAAGCCTTAAAAAATTACAAGAGCGTGTCTGGGGAGATGGTTCAGTAGTTCAAGGCACTTGCCTTGCAAAGTCTGATGGCCTTGGTTTGATTCCCCAGCCACCCCTGTAATGCCAGATGAGCACTTCTTTTCAGCATGGCAAAGAGAGACCCTGGTGCCCCCCCAACCTCCCCAACCTTGGGTGAGAAGGGGGTAATCACAGTCACACACCCTGACACACACCTTCACAAGAAAGGGTGCGGCCACATGAATCCCCCTTTCCTCAGGAGGAAGCTGGGCGACCTCTCCAGACTCTGGTGAGCAGAAGGGCCAGAGAAGGAAGGATTCCTCCTCAGCCGAGGGTCTCAGAGAATGGGGGATGCTAGGAAAATTACCAGTGTGTTTGCCCTCCCTTAAGAAAGCTCTTCTCAAGATCCAGAAACTTCCCTGGATCTAAGTGAGCTTGCAAGCATGGAGGCCTGGCGTGCAAAAGGTGTTCAATGAATGTTTGATGAATGAAGGAAATAATGTAATTAAGAATCGGGAAGGCTGAGGTGGAGGGAGAGGGTCTTTTCAATCCCTAGGACTTGTCCCCAAGCACCCAGAAGGCCACATTTGCATACAAATAATTGATATTCTAATTACAAATCATTCGTATTGATTTATTAAGCGGATCCCCAAAGGGTCTCTGGATGATAATTAGATTCCATGCTCCTTAGGGGTACGGGCGGTGTATTTACCTCCTTGTCCCTCCTGGCTGTGTGAGGGAGACTTCATGATGAATGCTCCAGGAGCCAGCAAATGAGCACTGGCTTAATTGTGGGGAGAGTTCACAAGGTCCCCACAGATCATTGCTAGCGTTGGGGACAGTGAACAGGGGACGCATCCATTTGTGTGTCTGTGGGCAAAATCAGCAAGCTTCTCTCTGCCCCAAGTCCTGGTGATTTTCCAGTGAGCAGCCTTCATCCACTGAGCAGACACGTGGCTAATCACAGGACCGCCAGACAAAAGACACATGTCCAAAGGGAGACAAAGCCCAGCAGAATGACCTGAGCGGGGCCATCAGGGAGTGGCTGGGAGCAGGGCCTAGACCTGTCCCCATTGTCTGTCTGCCTCCCTCTGAGCCACTCTACAGAGAAATAACAATAATGCATAAATGTTGAAGAGAAAAAGAAAGACTACAGGACCAGGGAGAGAATGCATCAATAGAAAAAGGCTACTATTCTCTTTGATCTAGCTGGAGCAGAGCTTGCTCAGGGTTTTGCATCTCTCATCTTGTCTGTCCTGCCAGGTTGACCCACCCATATGGCCCTTCCACCCAGGAAGGGAGGCTGGGATCCTAGAACTCCAGAGAGACACTTGGAGGGAGGGCGACCCACAGAGACAGAGGGAGGTGTGACGTGGTGGGTGACAGCGCTTTCTCAGTCCTCATCGTGTCTTCCTGTTCTGAGTGCCCCAGAATGTTTAGATGGATTCCCAAGTGGCTGTCACGACTTTGCCTTTTTATCTCGGGAAAAAATAATTACAGATACAATGACTAAACCGACTGCGGCGAGCTTGTGCGGTCGGTCCGGTGGCAGCAACCGGCCCTGTCGCTCATGTCTCCTCACCTGCCCTCAGTGGCTCTGTGACTAATACTCCTTAGTCACTCGTTAGATAAGTTGCTGGGGCTGAGGGCAGAGGTGCCTAGACAGGGGAGTTCGGTGATTTCACTGCAGGTGCATGGGATGGCATGTCACTTAGGGAACCCCCTGAAGGTGGCCTGTAGTGACAGGACACAGGGAAAAAGCCTCAGCATGGGGTGGGGGAAGTTGGAGGGCTATAGTTGTAGTCTGGCTTGAACACTGAGGAAGTGACCTAGCTGTCACTCCAATGGGCTGGCTGTGTGCTCAGAGTTGGGGGCTTAGACAATGTGGCTCTGTTTGGGCCTAGGTGTGGTCGCTGAGCGGTCTTGTGGGCTTCTTGACCATCAGTCAGAGCAGTTTCATGCGATGTGGATTCTGGGAAGTTGTACAGCCTCCGGGTCAGAGTGCAGCCAGGGCAGCCAAGGGTGCAGCACAATTCCAGTTGCCAGGGGTTGCTTCTCTTAACAGTCTGAGCCTCAGTTTCCCCACCTGTATAGAGAATCATGAAAAATACCTACTCTTTGTCCTGGGATGGGGGCTTGATGAACACAGGCTGTGACAGTGGCCGATCTCATGAGGACTGCACATAGGTGGAGTCTCACCACTAAGGACCTTAAAGAGTTCCCCAACCCTTATGTCAACATCTCGAGGGGCACTTGCAAGGTCCTTGAACCTGGGACCTCTCTGAGCATGGAGTTGTTGCCTCGTGGGCACGTTAGTCGTTTGGCACCATATGAAGGAGCTGAGCTCATGGTGGACATGTCTCTTCATCCCAAATATAATGACATCATCCAGGGACTCGGGCACCAGGAGCTGGCTTATCACCATTCTTATAACTGGACATCCCCCTCCTCAATCTTTAGGTAGGTGATGGTACATAGAAGCAGATGATTTTTAATTTATAGCAACCTGCAACAGGAATATGTAGTAACTATCTTATTTTCTTCTTCTAGGGGAAAGGGCCACAAAAAAGTCCGTCTCTTTATTTCTCAGAAGCTTAATTCCCTATGGGGACCCTGGATTGTTTGTGTCGTGATAATGTGTGGTGTATGTCTGGAGTCATAAAACCCTGTCCTGATTTTTCATTTATTTATTCCTCTGAGCCCAAGATGTAAGGCTTTGGAGTGCTAGGAATGTTTTAACATTTGACAAACCAAATAATAAACGATGATGGATCAGCCTTGGAGAGCTGGTACTGGGCAGGGAGGAGGCGACCTTCGGCTCTCTGCGGCACTGGGCTGCTGTGCAGTCTGTACCAACGCAGGGTTCTCCGCCTCCTCAGCTGTCCTCACCCCTTCCCGGCTTCACTGCTCCCTGCTCTGAGCCTCAGGTCTCCTGATGAAACCCTCCCTCTGATCCTGTTATTCTCCTACAACAAATCTTTTGTCTTTTTCTCATTTTACTTTGCAATTTAAGTCATTTGTCTTTTCTTCATTTTTTGTGTGTATGTACACATAGGCCTGTGTGGGTGTTTCCTACTGAAACTACAGTATATGAAAAATGAAGACAAGCTTTTATATTGTTTAAGCTCTTATACAGAACCAATAAAGAAGCCCCCCATGGACCTGCGGTGGAAAAACGCAGGTGCTCACTGTTCAGGGCTTTGTTACAAGCAGTTTATGCTAGGGTGAAGGAGGGATTTTATATGCTACCGGTGGAATGAATGATATTGCTTCCTATTAGCTTGACTGCTTGTCATAAAGTTTGCATACTTACTGAGCAAACATATTCACCCATCAAAGCCAGATGTGGTGGCTCACACCTGTAATCCCTAGTACTTGGAAGGCTGAGGCAGGAGGATTGATGCGAGTTCAAAGCAAGCCAAGGCTACACTGTGAAACTGTCTTGAAATACCAATAAGGGGTTGGAGAGATGGCTCGGCAGTTAAAGGTGCTCGCTTGCAAAGTCTGATGGCCCGGGGTTCGATTCCACAGTACCCACGTAAAGCTAGATACACAAAGTGGCGCATGTGTCTGGACTTTGTGGGGCAGGAGGCCCTGGCAAATCTATATGCTCTCATAAATAAATAAATAAATAAATAAATAAATAAATAAATAAATAAATAAATAAATAAATAAAATTTTAAAAATGATTGAAACACCAAGAAGGAAAAAAAAAGGCACTTCATCTCTCAGAAGACAGAGCAATGGTCAAACATATCCACCGACCCCACAGGACACTAGGAATGTCCTCTAGCTGGCTGTGAACCCTGCTTCTAACAATGACCTGAGCCATTCATTTCAGGGACCATTCCCAGCACGTAAGACCTTTGGTTCTTGAAAGGATCAAGATTTGGGATCACTTCAAACTTCCTTCTTCTTCCTCTCTCCTCCCTTCTTTCCTTCCTTCCTCTCCCCCCGCCCACCAGGTAGTGTCTAGCTCTAGCCCAGGCTGACCTGGAATTCACTATGCAGTCACAGGTGGCCTCAAACTCATGGTGATCCTCCTACCTCCTGAGAACTGGGATTAAAGGTGTGTGCCGTCACACCTGGCCCACCCTTCTTTTGTTAAAAAAATATTTATGAGAGAGACAGACAGAGAGAGACACAGAGAGAGAGAGAGAGAGAGAGAGAGAGAGAGAGAGAGAGAGAGAGAGAGAGAGAGAGAGAGAGGAGAAAACGCTAGGGCCTCGTGCCACTGCAAACTCCAGATGCATGTGTCACTTGGGTACTGGGCAATCAAACACAGGCTGACAAGCAGTCAAGCTAATAGGAAGCAAGTGCCTTTAACTGCTGAGCCGTCTTTCCAGTCCCACCTTCCTTAGGTTCTCACGTGGTCCACGCTGTCCTTAAGCTCCTGATTCTCCTGTTCCAGTCTCCTAAGTGCTGAGAGTATAGGTCTGAACCACCATGCCCGGCTTTTCAAAAATTTTTTTATTTATTGACTTATTTTTTATTTTGACAAGGTATCCCTTATGGAGCCCAGGCTGGCCTTTAACTTGTGGTGATCCTCCTGCCTCAGCCTCCCAGCTTATAGTCGGGCACAAGGGCACCTTGCTTGGGGAAAGGTCCTTCTGGGTTGGCTCTGCTTTCTCTTCCACCTCCAGGTGGCTATCTCTTGGGGGGAAATGTGACGTCCTTCCTAATCATCATGTGTGTCCTATCAGACGCCCCAGTTTCTGCTGCACTCTCAGCACCCACCAGGCCACAGGTTTAGAAACACTGACTTTTGAGCTGGAGAGATGGCTCGTGGATAAAGCACTTGCTATGTAGGTGTGAGGGCCAGAGTTCAAATTCCTAGCACCCATGAAAATGCCAGGTGGGCGTGGTGGCCTGCCTGTAATCTCACCACTTGGAAGGCAGCGACAGGGAATTCCAGGGCAAGTGGGCTAGCTGGTTCAGTTGGTGAGTTCTGGGTGCCAGTGGCTCACTGTCTCAGTAAATAAGGTGGAGAGCGACTGAGGAAGAGATCCGATGCCAACCTCTGGTCTCCATGTGCATATACATACCTGTACCCACATCACACACACACACCTTCTTAGGCCTGGGTGATGGTTCAATTAAGTGCTTCCCACACAAGCATGAGGACCTGAGTTGATAACCCCACCACCACATGTGAGCTCCAGGCTCAGTGAGAGACTTTAAAACAATGAGGTGGAGGGTTGGGGAGATGGCAAATGTGATGGCACAGGTTTGATTCCCTAGTGCCCACCTAAGTCCAGATATACAAAGTAATGCATGCATCTGGAATTCTTTTGCAGTGGCAAGAGGCTCTGGTGTGCCCATCCCCTCTCTGCAAATAAAAAACAAGGTGGAGAGTGATTCAGGAACTGACCTCAGTCCTCCCCACCTCATGCACACACTACACATACAAAACAAAACAACCACCCCTCAAAACTTGCTTCTTGGCTGTCCATACTCCATTAAGAAGGAATTTAAAATCAGGACCCTGGTTCTCTAACTTGGGGTTATTATATTAAAACAAGATCTATAAAAATCAATTCAAGCAGAACATTTTGAGTGGGTATTTCATGATTTGACAGTCTGATTCAGACAACGAACCACCCTGTTGGTAAAGGGCAGCCATGTTGGCTGGTGCTGGATTTCTGAAACTGCGATGTGTTCTCATTTATATGCGAACAAGACGCAGCCTGCCCGTCTTCCGAGCAGCAAGGGCCGCTTTGATGTGGGTGATAGTGTATCAGTGGTGCGGCTCCTGCGCCCTAACACTGTGCATTGACCTCAAATTAACATTCACAACCCCACAATTTCCTCCTCGAAAATGCCCTTTTCTAATGGAGTGGAACCCTGATAGTTTCCTCATTTTATTTTCCATATATTTTATCTCAGAGGCCTAAAGCTCCATTTCTACACTGAATATTAACAAAGAGAACTGTGACCCCCCCATTCTGTTTCTTAGGCCATTAGCAGTGGGACCCGAGACTGTGGCCCCCCCTTCCACGGTTCTCCGAAGGTGGTCTCTCACGTTCTTACCTGTTTCCTAGGAGATGCTGAAAATAAAACCTCAGCGACTAGAGGTCTGATTAAGACCATAATTAACCAAGGGATTCATCCTGACAAGGTGTTAGCTGTAAAGTTCGCTATAAAGAAAAGTGGTAACTTAATCCTCTTAGCAAGTAAATTCTAGAAGGCTGAAGCTGCCTAGCTTCCCAGCTGACACTGGTACTTTCAGTGGAAAATCATGTGTTTTGATCATTACTATTAGAAGAGAAACCTTGAGACACTTAAAAGGTTCTCCATTTGGGCTGGAGATGGCTCAGTGTTTAAGGCACTTTTCTGCAGAACCTGACAACCCAGGTTCGATTCCCCAGTGCCTACTTAAAGCCAGATGCACAAGGTGGCACAGGCATCTGGAGTTAGTTCGAGGAGGGTAGAGGCCCTGGTGTGCCCACTGGCTCTCTCCTTGCAAATAAATAAGAATATGTTTAAAAGGTTCTGCATTTTATAATTTCTCATCTCAATGGGCATCTGAGGCCCAAGTTCTGATGTAGGTAAGATCTGCAGTGATCTTCGGGGCTGTGGGGTCCACAATTCAGCTGCCGGAAGCTGCTACGGGTGGCCAGGTGTGTGTACTGCACCAGTTTAGCGTACAATTAAAACACGTCTGGTTGTTTGGGGTATGTGGTAATTTGTTTCTTCCTTTTTGGCATGGGCTCATTCTGTTTTTCTTGGCGTCTATAGCTGAGCTTGGCTCCTGCTGTTGGCCCTGCTTTCTCCTTGGTGTCTGTTTATCCTTCCCACACTTTTCTTCCAAGGGGACATAGGGTAGCTTGAAGATGGATCTCAAAATATCTAAATGAAAACAAAAATGGGTGCTATACAGCTTTATATAAACACTTTCCCTCAAAATGAGAGATTTTATTTGCACGTGTATATGGGCATGCCAGGGCCCCTTGCCTCTGCAAATAAACACCAGACATTGCCACTTTTTGTGTTTGAACTTAGGAACTGAACCCAGGCAGTCAAACTTTGCAAGCAAGCATGCACCTTTACCTGCTGAGCCATCTCTCCAGCCCCTTAATGGTGTTTCAAGATAAGTTTCCCACTGTGGCTTCGGCTTGCCTTAAACTCGTGCCAATCCTTCAGCCTCCCAAGTGCTAGGGAGTGCAGGTGGGAGTCACCATATCTGGTTTTGATGTGTCACCGTGTTTGCTAAATGATAAATATGTAAACTATATGAGCTCTCTTCCCAGCCCAGAGATTTTACCTTTTTTGAGACAGGGTTTCATACGGCCTAGGCTGTCTTTGAATTATTAGGTGAGGATGAGCAAGGACGATAGGTTCCAGGGGCAGATGGACTCCAACATAATCCATTATGGACACTTTGAACTTACTTCAGAGCATCTGGTTATAAAACTAAAGATGAAAAAGCCATATGGAAACCTACTACTTTGTAAGTCAATTAAAAAGAATATTTGGTTAAGAATGTGTTAAAGTTTGCAGGGTGTGGTGACACATGTCTGAAATTCCAGTACTTGGAAGGCTGAGACAGGAGGATTATAGAGTATGAAGCTAGCTTGGACCACCCTGTCTTAGGAATATATAATAAAAAAAAGAAATAAAGAACATGTGATGAATCAGTGCAGAGAAGCCATTGAAAGGCAAAATACACATCCTTGTAAACATATCATTTTATTAGCAAAATGTTCACACCTTTCTTAGCACAAATCTGATAGTGACTTTGCATGTTATACTCTAGAAAAGTGCATTATAGAATAGTCAAGCTAAAACAGTATTGTTGGAGGTATGCCAGACCCACCTCAACTCGCAGTGACTACAGCCAGCGTCAGTACACAACAGAAAACCAAAGGTCTCGTTTTCTTTTGTCAACGTCTACAAACAAGACAGACATCATATGGTTTACAGAAACTTAGGCCCAGCCCAAGGTCATGACTGCAAAAATAAAGTCTTTAAGCATCCATCGAAGCTTGGCAGATCATCATTACAGAATGTCATTACAGGTAACCAGGCCGCATGTCATATGGTGAGAAGCCACAGCTATAAATTTGGGCTGTTTATAGGGCTATAACACAGCAAAAACTGTAAGCAACTTAATTTTTTTTTCCATAGTAGATGCTGTTATAAAAAGGCACAACTAGCTCAGTCTTTGCATTAGGTCTTGACAAAGCATGCCATTCTTGGAGAACGGAGAATTCTGGCACAACAGCTCAGCCTTTGCTTACTTCTTCCAGACTCAGACATTTTAACTAATGCTCTCTTGCACACTCAACACATTTCTGACACTTCAGCTAACTGTCCTATCATCAGTAAAGACACCCTGTCCATCATGTGTCCCCACCGTGATGCCCTCTGACTTTCTAGATGCCCGGGGGTTCTTCACCTCCAGCTGGCCTTCATACCCAACTCTGCAAGTAGCCTGCCTCTCTGGCTGGCTAGGTGGACAAACCCTGTTGCTGCAGCCTCAAAAGGCCAGAGAGGGGAGGTGGTGGCTGGTGCAGGGTGCTTCTCAGGGAGAGCCCGCAGAAAGAGAGAAGAGGAGAAGGCAAGAAGTTGGCTTTGATCACAGAAAGGCAAGACGTAAAGTCTGAAGGTCAGAACGTGATGGATGACTGTGACTCAAGGTGAGATGATGGAAAGACGGAGTTGGATTTTTTTTTTTAAATCCTTTCCCAGGGTAATAAAGCTCTATCTACCAGCACAATAAATGGTTTTAAAATAGAGCCCCCAAATAGCAGCTCTGACTCCCTCATGCCCAGCTGCCTGGTCCCTGTGACTTCACGGGCACACAGGAGAAAAAGGTTTACTGTGAAACAATGTCTCTCACACAGGAAGGAGATTGCCTTCACACTCTTTCACGGGGTAAAACTGATCAAGTATAAACCTCATGAAATTGAACCATGGCCAAATGATGTTAGCATCAGGCCCCAAAGCCAACCACACTGTGGGCAAGGGGATGGCAATGTGCAGGTGAGCGCTGGCTGGGTGGGTACTGGCCTTGGGGAGGAGGAGGGTACAACTCTTACACAACACGGTTTTTGAGGCTCCGGGAGCTTCCTTGACAACTCCCATTTCCGAATAAGGATTATTGGTCCTATGTGCAAAATGCTATTTTAAAGATGATTGCCTCCAATGTACTGCAGTGAGTGATCCATTTGTTTCCCTAGATGCTGGAAAGTTCTCGAATCAAGAAGTGGATTGAGTAAAGCCGGCATACTCTGTTTCCGCTACACAATTAAGAAGGACATTAAGACCCACAGTTTAAAACTGTCAATTAAAGAAGGCTCTTTAAAAAAAAATCATGGCTATCCTAGGACTTTCTCATTAATTTGCGGCCAGAACTTGGCACACAAATTCCTGTTTGTGGAAAGCTACTGGCACTGTTTGTTGTAATTACGAAGCATTTTGATGAGGCACTGGGCACTGTAAAATGAACTTGCAGCAAATTAAAAAAAATTCTGTTGAGTTTGTTAGACAGTGTGGTTTTAATTTCACCATGCAGTTTATACATTCTAATCTTGCTATCTAAAAGGTTCGACATAATAAAGGAATAGATGGAAGGCCTGAGATGTTTCTTTATTAAACTTCTGAATCCTTTTGTTTTGAAGCCAAAAATATTCTAACACATCTATAATTGATTATACTGAAAGGAAAGAACATAGATATTAGTTATTTCTGATGGTAGAGACCATCAAATTAAACGTGATCTATGTTGCTGGAAGTCCTTCTAGATTTGGAAAGTAAATCATTTTCCTGTATGCGCGGAGCATCCTGAAGGACGCGCTGGGTCCTATTTCCTCACTTTCTCATCACCCTGATGAGCTTCCTCGCACAGGCCTCTCACTCATCATTCTCGTAGAGGGAGAGACGAGGCTTCTGAAAAATGTAATGCCCTGCTAATATTCTTTAGACTTTCATTTGCACATAAAACAGGACAAATGCCCCAGAATTCCATTAACATTTCTCGCAAATCAGATAATCAAATTGCCTGGTTTTCTATTACTGGAAGTCAAGACGAGCGACTCTGCTGTCAAAAGAAATTTGCCGAGGCCATTTCTTTAAGTTCCAGGCTAGATTCCACTCTGACCTCGCCTCTCCAGTGCTGTTCAGCGTTCTGCTTATCTCCTAGAGAACTTGTTGCTTTCTTTTTAATCCCAGTCACTGGATGGTCTCATCACCACCTTGAAGAAGTGTGAGGTTTTCTCTAAGCCAAGCTGACGTACATTTTATTTCTTTGAAAACCATTCTTTGAAAAAGTTTAAGAGGTAGAACTAGTCTCTTAAAGTCAAATAGTCAACAAAAGTTGTGTTGCTTGTCTTTTTAAAATTGGAATAATGACGATTTCCATCATTGGTGCTCATTACAGAGTCGGAGCAGATGACAACAGTCTGAGTTTAGCAAGGAAAGACAGCGCCTGTTCCCAAGCAGGTACCCAGGTTAGATCAGAGAGAAGGGGCTCCCCGTAATTTTCCTCTGGAAGGTTAAGATTCTCATCACTCACATGGGGTCTGTGGAGACATGCGGGTGTTTAGGGGGCTTGATTGAGGCTTAGATCTCGTACTGTTTGTCTTTGTCTTATACTGAGGGGCCACACGTTACCTTCTCTGTGGGTTCTGGAAGGAGTGAAAAAGTGCTAAGTGCAATAGAGCAAAGCTCTTGTACTCACTAGGACCACACGGAACACCTCTGGAGCTGGAGCGTAAGCGGAGTCTGACCTGCCCACTTAAAAACAACAGCCACCTTTCTGTTTGTCAGTTCCAGGAGTGCCAGAAAGTATTGACCCACAGGACACTTTTGATGGCTGTGTCTTCCAGAGTCTTAGAAGGTGCTTTAGATCTACTTTCCTCCCAGAGACAAGAAATACATGTGAGGTTTAAAGTTCTGAATAGTCTCCCCTTCCCTCATATATTTAAAATAAAAAGAACGGTTGAGCTCAAGGACACTCGCCCTTAAAGCAGCAGCTTCGCCTTGCACATGAAGTCTTAATCTTCTCAGACCTGGGTAGGCATGCAGGAAACGAAAGACAGCAAGCTGGCACTTCACACACCACAAATGGGGACCGAGGACCATGCCATTGTAAAAGGAACAAATCTTGGGCTGCTTTGTGCAGAGCTAGTGCTCACTGTGGCTGCCAAGCAGGTGATGGGGTCTCGCTGGGGCTAGACAAGCTGTAGTAGGTGCTTCTCCCCCATCACTCCTTACAGTTTCCACAGGAGGACACTTAATCACACTCTCACTTTATGTTCTTTTAATCACCAAATGATAGTTAATTGGTTATCACAGGTCAGAAAAACACTTAGGTAAGAGGAGAGCTCTGGAGATCAGCAGTTCTCAGGATTAGACACCTGCAAAGAGCTTATTTCAATGTCTCGGAGGAATCAATACACACTAATTAAAGACTTTTCTCTTCTGTTCAGTTTCCAAAGTTTTTAAAAAATGGCCCCGAGTCACATGGGAACCAGAAGATTCTTATGGAGGGGCTGATGTCTTGCAATCAAGACAATATGAACTGTACATTAGATTGCTGTGTAAGTTAATCTAAAATGTGTTCAAAATAAAGCACTTCTTTTGACTAAGTGTTAATATGCATTTTGCAGGCGTCAGAGTAGGTGAAGATCACTTCCCCAAGTGGAAGATGGATGCATCCACGTCTTGGACACGGCAGACTCCACGCTCAGCCTATCAGTAAGACACATGGCAGGAGCAGTCACACACTGCACAAGGCATGAGTGTGAGTCGCTAACTGTCCCACGGGGCCAGGCACAGCACACCACAGCAAGCAGAAGAGCTGAGGCCGCTCCCGTGACCGCGCCTGGCTTTCACAGCATCTACTGGAAGGTTTGGTGGAAAAACCTGAAGCTCATGGATCTCTTGGGGAAATAAGACAGAAACGGGCACATACCATGGGCTCTTCCACTAATAAGCCAAGCCATTCTATGTGTGCTGTATAGTAAAGATACAGGCTCAGCATAGGAAGGCTGGAGGCGTGTCGGGCTGGGCACCTTGCATCTGGCTAAGCCACTTGCAGGCAGGAGCATCTCAGCTCTTGGAATCACAGATTTTTCTCTACAAGTGTGTAGAATTAATGCTGGGGAGGAGGTGACTAAGAATCCATGTGCATTTTACACAAAACAGTGTTTGAACTTTCACCAAGTGCATCCTTTCTATCTGACTTCAGTAAGAATAAAATAATTTCAGATATTTAAGAGGAAAAAGGGAATCACATTTCACCTGATCTTAAGTTATGAAATTTTCCCATTAAAGTTTATCCATTTCAAAAAAAAATCCATTTCAAGTAGTGGCAAAAAGAAGTAACAATTGTTTTGTAAAAGTTTTGACTGTTCAGTTAAGGACATCTCTGAAAACAACCTGGTTTGAAATTCAAGCTGTTTCATTTCCTATCGAATCTTGTAAGTTTCCTTTCCTCACAATGCCCAGGTTGGAAGGGTGCCAAATTAAAACAGGAACAAATTTTCACCAACCTCACTTTAGTGCTTTATTTTAGATGATATTAAAAACCTCATTAGGCTCCCTGAGGGAAAAGAGTGTTAACCACTAACAGGCAAGGGAAAATAAAGGAAACAGAGAGATAGCTAACTCGTTAACAAGGAAAGCACTCTTAAAACAGTTGGTCTGGGGTTGCCGTAAAAACTGCCAGAAGAAACTCATTCCCAAGGCTGGTAACTGACTTGTGCTCAGAGCTTGCTCTCAGCCCAGGCTAGGAAGGACTGTCAGGCTTGTCAAGGGGGCGAATGACTTTATTACCATTTCCAGATGGAATGCAGAGGGAACAGGCATGGACGTCTGTCTGTAAGCTTAGTGCCTCGTCTCCCGTGGACAGGCTGAAAGATGGTTGGGTGTAAGAAGGAATGGAATAGAATTTATAATTCATTAATGTATTTACATAACTTACACTCTCATGAGTACAGACTTCTAATTCACATGTGCTCAGCACCACGTCCTTGTTCCCCCACAACACACGGATTAGATAAGATGGACAGGATTTACACTGCTTTCCTTTGCTGCCTTTCTGAACCATTGCTAATCAGTTTAGAAAATATGCAACTCAATGACTCCAGGCAGCTTCTCTACTAGATCCCCTGGATCATGAGAGCTTAGTTACAAAGGTGCCAATTGTGTTTGGTGACACCCAGAGGGTCAGAAGCAAAGCCCAAGGGAACTGGGCAACTGCTGTGATGGCTGTAGTTGACTGCGTGCATTCTAGCCTGCTGTCCTCCATGAAAGTGCATTAGAGATGGAAAGAGTGTTTCTACCCGTCCTACAAATAACCCAACTTTACTAAGCAGTACTTTGCCATCCGTCCACTTGGGAATGACAGAATGTACAGTGTGTAGCAGGGAACAAGGACATGGTAACCTCCACAGTCTTTTTTCCTTAAGAACCAGAACCATGAAAGTGTTTGTTTCCCTTTACAGAATCCTCATCAGCAAGTTAATCCTACCATCGTCCAATCAGACGAATCTTCAGCAAGGTCAACAGCCAGTGCTGTGGTCCCTGTGTACACACTGGTTCTGGACCACAGAAGTCCACAGACTCAAAGACCTCTGCTGATGTCTTCAGAGACAGAACTGAACAGGCCAGTTTCTGTGAGTCCTTTTTGCACGAAGACTCAAGAGTGCCAGGCAGCCGCTGGTGGCGGGCCCGGCTCTCCTGCTAGCTCCGTCACAGGGTCTGAGAGGCCCAGGCTCCTCAGCAACAGCTTCGCTTTGGCTCAGATGGCTGTCTTCGGAGTTTGAAGCCCTTGCCTCCGGATGGCGGGTTGGCATCAGTGGATGGAATTCTTCGACCTAAACCAAGATGAAAGGGATGGATAGAATGAGCTTCAACCTTTTAAATCCTTTCATTCTCAGACAAAACAAATCTGCCCATGCAGTATGAGAGGCTTCATTAAAGTAAAACAGAGTAAAGATTCATTTTACTTTGGAGTAACTGACAGGAAAGTTAAAGATGGCTGGTGCAGAGAAGTCCTGTCTATTCTCATCCAGCTTCACCTAAGGCTGGTATCTCACAGTGCTGTGGGACACTTGTCAGAACAAAGAAGTCAACCCAGCCATGTCCCTGGGAATTCCAGAGTTATTTCAGATGTCACTAGTTTTTCTACTTATGTCCTTTCTACCCCAGGATCCCAAGATATCACACAGCACTCAGCGAGTATTTTTTTTTAAATGAAAATAACCACAGTGGAAACATTATGCTTTGAGTAGTAACCAATCAGAACATGCCTGTCCTTATCATGTCTCATGGAGAAGCCACCTCCAGCCCCCCAGCCCAGCCTGCCAAGTGGGAGCAAGCAGCACACACTGCTCTCCATGCTGCCTCACTTACTACGTCCTGAGGACTGTCCATCAGTGCATGGAGAGCTCTATGATACCACATCATATGAGGTATCATGATTTATTTGACCACTCCTCTGCTGATGGGTATTTTAGCTTATTCTCAGTATTCTGATATTATTAATGGGTATGTGTGTAGGCAAACAAATAGGAGAAGAGCTAGGTCATACCATTCCACTCCTGGGCACTGTCTGTCTAGCACAAATCCAAGGGGGACGTGCAATTTAAATCCTGACAGACCACTTTGTCTCCATCCAACAAAGAACAAGAACCAACAGGGTTCACTTTACTGCTCCGTGAAGCATAGTGTCAATTTCGGAAGAAACTTTCAATCACTACCACTAGCCTGGCTTCTTATACAAAGGCTTTCCAGGTGTTCTTGTAACTACTGAGCTCAACACTTCACACACTGTGATGGTAAGTTTTGATGTCAACTTGACCTTTCAAGTAATCTTGGGTGGGTCTCTGAGGATGTTCACAGGAAGGCAGCCTCTCAGTAGGGGGCAGGATATACGAATATCCTGTGTGGGCAGTGCAGGAAGGAAATTTCAGAGACTCAGGAAGCCATTAAGTCTGGGATAGAATTGCAAGACCCCACCCTAGGGCTATATAAAGGTGAAAGAATTCTCTCCTGGCCCCGCTGCCTGTTCCCTGTTCTATGTGTATAGTATAGGTGATGGGATTTTCTTTCTGCTCAGACCTGTAAAAGAGGACCAGCCTCTTTCATTTTTATGGGACTTCCCCTGGATTTGTAGCTTGAATAAATTGTTTCCTCCCATAAACTGTGCCTGGTTTGGAGATTCATCCCATCGGCATGTAGCTGACTACAACACACACCAAAAGGCATTGGAGCACCAGACCTAGTGTTTGCCTGGCTAGCACCCTCCACTCAGAGCTGAAGCTCTTCTAGGGAAGAGCTTAGTTCTCCTTTCTGGTATTTCCAGGATCTAGGTGGCAATGACATCTGACACTAGCAAGGCTGAGACGAAATCAGACAGTTCTCAGGTGCACAGCTGGGAAGCCTTGAGTGATCTCTTTGGTGGGCAGTTGGTGACTTAGGTGGACAGTACACAAGAAGCCTCCATAACGTTCTACAATTTTTCAAGCACTTCTATATGTTGCTGAGAATAAATCACAAATGTAATTAAAAGCACTACTGAGCTGGACACAAGGGCACATGCCTTAATCCCAGCACTCCCCAGGCTGAGGTAGGAGGATTGCCATAAATTTGAGGCCAGCCTGGGTGAGAGTGAGACCCGCCTCCAAACAACCAACCCAAAAGAAACAAAACAAAAACAAAAACCAACCAACCAAACAAACAAAAACATTACTGGAGTTTCTTGACAACACTATATGCTCCTCAATAAATGGAAACTGAAATACAGCTGGTAGCACAGGATCCAAAGTGTGAATGGGATGAAAAGTTCTAGAATGAATATTTTTACAAGAAAGCAGAAAATCTTTATAATGTAGGCACAGGCAATGCTTATTAATTTTTTTTTTTTGCTTGTGGGTATGTGCTGACCATGGAAGAGGATGATAGACAGATAAGATTATGTTAAGGATTTCAGTTCATTGAGCGATTGATTCAGAAATGAGTCAAACCAGAGTAGGATATATTTCCAGCACACATAAATCAAGTAGGGCCTACTCTCTAAAAAAAAGTGCAAAGCAGTGAGAAGGAGGCAGGTAAGATCCACAAGAAAACAGGCAAGCCCCAGACATTGCACATGGGCATCAGAGCCTGTCTCAATGGAGCCCTGGGGGGGTGGGGGACGACGCAGATCAATAGCTGGCCCACTCGGGACAGTAGGAGCAGCAGCATGAGCCTTTGCTGTGGTGTCAACTGGCACAACTATCACTTTTAAAACAGTTTGGCAGCAGAGTCACAGTGAACACATGCTGATTCAAAGACCCAGCAGTTCTCCTGGGCACAGAGGTACCTAACAAACTGTCCAGATGCTCACCACAGGACATGGCCAGAATGTCCAGAGTGGCAGGAATCTGTAATAGTGCACCACCAGAAACAGTTACCCACTGCCACCAACAGCAGGATGTGCAATTACACTGAATAGTCCATTTCCTCCTTCAGCTCTGACTTGCCATGAGAACACACCTTGCAGATCTAGTCCAAGTAGCCAGACACAGAAACAGTCAGCAGTGTCTTAAAAATTATGGAGGGGCTGGAGAGCTGGCTTAGTGCTTAAGGCGTTTGCTGCAAAGCAGCAGGCCTGAGTTCAATTCCCCAGTACCCACTTAAAGCCAGATGCACAGGTGGTCTGGAGTTCGTTTGCAATGGCTGGAGGCCCTGGTGCACCCATTCTCTCTTTCTACCTGCTTCTCTCTCTCTTCACTCTCAAAATAAGTAATTAAATAAATAATAAAGCATTTAAAAAAGAAAATAAAAAAATTATGAAGGATGAAGCTGGGTGTGGTGGCCCATGCCTGTAATACTAGCACTCTGGAGGCAGAGGCCAGCCTGGGACTATAGTAGTTTCCCAGGTCAGCCTGGGATAGAGTGAGACCCTACATTGACTCCCCCCCACCAAAAAAAAAAAAAAAAAAAGTGAATTCAATCTATATTCTCTCATTCTTTCTTTCTACAGTACAGGAGAGTGACCTCAGGGCCTTGAGCATGTAAGGGAAATGCTCTTCACTGACCACCTGTCCCCATCAGCCTTTAGACCCATCCCACTGCCTCTAAGAGGCCTTCCTGCCTGTCTGCAGGCACTCAGCTCTTCTTCCTATTCTTCTCATCATCTGGAATGACCCTATTTGTGTTCATGGCCTGCCTCCTCAGCATGTGCTCTAGGAGGGCAAGGGCTGTGTCTATCTTCTTTGGTCTGGCTCCTCTAAGTCTGGAACAGACAGACAGACACCCACACACCCACACATACACTTTTGAGGTAGGGTTTCACTCTATCCCAGGCTGACCTGGAATTCACAATGTAGTCTCAGGGTGGCCTCAAACTCACGGATATCTTCCTACCTCTGCTCTGCCTCCTGAGTGCTGGGATTAAAGAAAGGCTTGCACCACCATGCCTGGCTTAATAAATTTTGTATTTTTTTTTTTTTTAAGTTTTGTGAGGCAGGGTCTCACTCTAGCTCAGGCTGACCTGAAATTCACTATGTAGTCTCGGAGTGGCCTCGAACTCACGGTGATCTTCCTACCTCTGCCTCCCAAGTGTGCAACATGTCTAGTCCAGCCAAATAAATATTTTGATAAATGTGAACGAAATAAACAAACACAGATGCAATCTGCAGCAGCAGGCTTGCTCCTGTCTAGGGCCATCATGCTAACACTCAGGAAGGGGAAGGGAGAAAGTACTCCAACCTTTCCCTTGCCTAGGACCAATTCTTGAGGGTTTCTTACAGTGACATTATACATGCATTTTATTTCCCTTGATCTAGTTTGTTCATTACTAATGCCCTTGGATGACCAACTGAAGCCCTCTTAAACAGAGGCGAGGGCCACTTTCACAAGCTCAATGCCCTGCACACCACTTTCCAGAAGGGCCAGCGTCAGCAGGCAACAGCAGCTCTCTAGCAGTTCTCTAGGGCCATCAGTATTTTACCTGCTCCCATCTCATTTCACTGAGGAGTCTCAGGGACCATTCATAGTAAGATGAGGACTCTAATCAGGAAGGTAATTCTGTTTAAAGCCTGCACAAAGGAAACCCACACAGCACTGTGATACTCACTGATTTCTATAAAGAGTTCATTTATGTTTATTGCATTTTTTGCACTGGTCTCTACAAAAATCGCATGAATGGAGTCTGCGTAGTCCTTGGCATCTCTCTCCATGACTTCTCTGGAAGGCAACAATGGAAAATCAGAAGTTCTACTCATTAAGATCTCAATGTTACCCCGTCTACTAGTAACCGTGCAGACTGATGAGGACAAGAGGTGGTGGTGCAGTGGTCAGCAGAGCCCCCTTCCAGACTGATGATGAGGGACACCCCATGCCTGCTGTGCCTGGACAAACAACCCAGTGTCAGCAGCAATGGGACAAAATGGCAAAGAATGACAAAAATTTTCTATAACAACCCAAATTAAAAAAAAAAAAAAAGTCTGGTGTGGTGGTGTACGCCTTTTATCCCAGCACTTGGGAGGCAGAGGTAGGAGGGTTGCTGTGAGTTCAAGGCCAGCCTGGAACTACAATGTGAGTTCCAGATCAGCTTGGGCTAGAGTGAGACCCTACCTTGAGAACAAAACAAAACAAAACAAAAACAAATGAAGCAAAGGCCCTTGCTTTGAGAATCACAGCAGTAGCTCCAAGAAGCTGTCAAGAGAAGTACTTTTCTATTCAGATGTGGTGTACCACAGGGTCCTGGGCAGCACTGATCTGATACTATCACAGGTGACACTACCAATGTCTGAGCAAATTACACACCTATCTATATACAGAATGTAATCAGCTCCAAACGCCTCAAGTCTTCATTTTAGGTTGAAACTTTAGGGCTAACCACATAACAAGAAGGAATTTTTCAATGTCAGGTAAAATCAAAGTGACTCTTACACTGGATATTGCTCATTAAGAAAAGGAACAACATCGGCTCTGCGATCTCATTTCTAATAACTTACCTGACATCGATAAGATCACACTTATTTCCGGCGATGGCAACTACAATATTGGGTGGGCCATGCTGGCGAAGCTCTTTCACCCAGTTCTTCAGGGTTGAAAACGTCTCCTGGAACATGAAAGGGACAGTGACTGGAGAGCCGAGCCACCACAATGTGGTGGAGGCATCGAGGAAAACCCAACAGCTGTCTTACTTCTTTTGTGATGTCATACACAATGATGGCCGCCGCAGAGCCTCGATAGTACATTGGTGCCAAGGCACGAAACTGCAGAGGGGAGAGAACACCATCAAGAACCAGTTAGAGGGCTTGTCTCCTGGACCCCTGTGCACAAGCCAGACAATGACGTCATGCTCTGAAGCAAATGAACCTAATGGAACACTGAAATGTCTCTCAAAAGACAGCTTAGAATACAGTTTTAAAGGAATTAAATACGGTGCTATAAACAATTGTTTCAGCTAAAAAAGCTTTTTAATTGAACTCAACGTTGTAATTCCCAAATTCATTTGTTCAATAGTCCTTTAAACTTTGGCTTCTCAAACAATCAAGGAAATAAAAATTATGCTATGAATGGCTCCCCAGAGAAATGGCTGCAATTGGGTGTCAGAGAGACCGCACTGTAATCTAGATGCTGATTGTGCTAGATGTGAGCTCATTTAAGTTCACTATTGGAAAGAATCTGCAACCTGCTTTGTCAATATTTCTATACATGTATTAATTTCCAAAGCTCATTTCATGTCCACTGCAGGCGAGCTTCTACCTCCTTCTCCCATCACACACAACAGAGGAACACGAAGGAGAATGGGGTGATTTGGTAGAATATTTCTTTTGAGGAATATGGGAGGACCAGTTGAATATAGATCTTAGGCACACGTCCCAGTGTGGACATCACTTGCCAATGTGATGCCAATGTTTAAAGATCTAGACTTGGTTTTCATCTTACACTCTACCTTAGAAAGCCTGGTTCTTAGGAGCTTTTGATTTTTGACGTAGGGTCTCAGTCTAGCCCAGGCTGACCTGCAATTCACTAGTCTTGGAGTGACATTGAATTTACTTCAATCCTCCTACCTCTGCCTCTTAAGTGCTGGGATTCAAGGTGTGCACCACCATGCCTGGCTGCTTTGTAAGTTATAAAAGTGAGTCTACAAATCTGCATTCCTGGCTCTGGTGTGTCTGTGTTAATCTGTTTAATCAAGGAAGCGAGGATGACTGTGATGATCTCTGTGGGAAGATAGCGCATCTGTTTAGAATTCTTTTGCATCAGGGCCTAGTAGGAACCTATGCACCCATGCACTATAGGTAACAATGAATGGAACTGCATAAGCAGGGGATATCAAACTGTGTCAGGCCAGCTCACTTTGTCAGAAAGTCTGCAGCAGAACTGCTGTAAGTTCTAGGTCAGCCAGGGCTGACTTAACTTCTATAGTGTAAGAGAACGGGAGATAGCAGCCTGTAAGAGAAATTAAGATTATGGTACAGCCTCCCTTTTTTTGGGGGGGTTTTCGAGGTAGGGTCTCACTCTAGCCCAGGTGGACCTGGAATTCACTATGTAGTCTCAGCCTGGCCTCAAACTCATGGAGATCCTCCTACCTCTGCCTAACGAGTGCTGGGATTAAAGGTGTGCACTGCCATGCCTGGCCAGCCTCCATTTAAAAAAAATTTTTATTCATTTTCAAGCAGAGAGAGAGAAAGAGAGAGAGAGAGAGAGAGAGAGAGAGAGAGAGAGAGAGAGAGAGAGAGAGAGAGAACACCAGGGCCACCACTTTGTGGAGGTGGCTTATGTGGGTCCTGGAGAATTGAACTCGGGGCCTTAGGCACTGGAGGCAAGTGCCTTAACCGCTGAGCCATCTCTCCAGCCCCAGCCTCCATTTTTGAAGTACTTTGGATGGTAGTAATATCCTTCGTTTTTTTCAAATTTGTAAGATAAAACAGACACCAAGAAAAGCAGATTGTACTATAATTTGGTAACTGACAAATGTATATACCCATGTAAATATTATTCACCAAGACAGCATTTGTAACAGAAAATTTCCTTGTAACATCAGAAAATTTCCTTGTCTTTTTTTTTTTTTTAAGACACATTGGGCATGCCAGGGCTTCCAACTGCAGATACAAGTGTCATTGAGCATCTGGCTTTATGTAGGTACTGGGGAATAGAACCTGGGTCGTTAGGCTTTGCAGGCAAGCACCTTCACTATTGAGTCATCTCTCCAGATCCCATTTCCTAGTATTTCTTTCTTTCTTTTTTTTCTCAAGGTAGGGTCTCGCCCTAGCCCAGGCTGACCTGGAATTCACTATTTATTCTCAGGGTGGCCTTGAACTCACAACAATCCTACCATCTCTGCCTCCCGAGTGCTGGGATTAAAGGCGTGCGCCACCACGCCCAGTCCATTTCCTAGTATTTCTTATCAGGTCCCTCTTTAACCTTGGTATTGACACTTGTCTTCAAGTCTACCTCCTGATACAAACATAACCACAGTGGTTTTATTTTGCTTATGACCACTGAGAATATCTTTTTCTGTGCTGATTTTCAACTTCTACCGTGTGTGTGTGTGTGTGTGTGTGTGTGTGTGTGTGTGTGTGTGTGTGTGTGTGAATTCTCTTTAAGCAGTTCAGCTTGGTCCTGCCTCCTAGTACAATCTAACAACCACTGTCTTACAAGTGGGATGCTCAGCTCCTTCACATTTAAGGATATAAATGATTTAATTTGGTACAGGTCTACTGTTTTGTTTGACCTTTGTTGCATTAAAAAAAATGCCTTGGGCTGGAGAGAGCACTCAGTGGTTAATGATGCTTGTTTGTAAAGCTGGACAACCTAGGTTTAACTTCCCAGTACTCCTGTAAAGCCAGCTGCCCTCAGTGGTGAATGTATCTGGAGTTTGTTCCCAGAGGCAGAGGCCCTGACACACCCATTCTCTTTTTCCTTCTCTCTCAAATAAACAAGTATTTTTTTAAAGCCTTGATTCCTTTCTTTTGCAATGGCAGCATTAAAAAAATTTTTTTTTGAGAGAAACAGAAACGTGAGTATAGGTTTGCCAGGGCTTCCTGAAGTTAACTTCAGTCGCATGTGCCACTTTGTGCATTTGGTTTTATGTGGGTACTGGGCAACTTGAGCCATCAAGCTTTGCAAGTAAACGTCTTTAACTGCTGAGCCATCTCTCCCGCCCATTGATAGTATTTTTCAGTATTCAACTTTAATATACTAATTCATCTATTGGCTTCTTAGTTATACTAAGTAAGCATGGTTATGTCTCAATAAAACTTTACTAGTCTGAAACTTTGGCTGTGCATGTCTTTAAGATTCTATCTTATTCTTATTTATTTGCATGCGCACATGTATGGGTGCATCAAGACCTCTTGCTGTTGCAAGTGAACTCCAAACATCACACCACTTCTTGTGTCTAGCTGATGTGGATGACTGAGATTTGAACCTGGGTTGGTAGGCTTTGCAAGCTGGCTCCTTTAACCATGGATGTATTTGTCTAGCTCCCTTCTCCTTATTTTTAATTTTTATTTTTATTTTTATTTTTTTTGGTTTTTCGAGGTAGGGTCTCACCCTAGTCCAGGCTGACCTGGAATTCACTATGTAGTCTCAGGGTGGCCTTGAACTCATGGTGATCCTCATACCTCTGCCTCCCGAGTGCTGGGATTAAAGGCATGCGCCACCACGCCCGGCTTCCTTATTTTTAATTTTAAACTAATTATTTTTAAATTTTTTATTTATTTACAAGAGAGAGAGAGAGAGAGAGAGAGAGAGAGAGAGAGAGAGAGAGAGAGAGAGAGAGAGAAAGGGAGGGAGAATATGAGTGCGCCAGGGCCTCTTGCCACTGCAAACACACTCCAGACACTTATGCCACCTGTGCATCTGGCTTTATGTAGGTATTGGGGAATCGAACCTGGGTCATTAGGCTTTGCAGGCAAGCAACTTAACCACTAAGTCACCTCTCTAGCCCTTATTCTTAATTTAAAAATGTCAGCAATTCTCTAAACGAGTACTGTGATAAGAAACCTGTGTGTAGAAATGTTATTCAGGTTTCTATGGAAACCTTCAAACAGGAGCCATGGGAAGACGAAGGGATTCGGATCTTTAGGGCTGGCCTCAGTGTCTAGACTTAGAAGAGATACTTTCTTTTAGGTTGTCACACACAAGATCTACATTTATAGTGTATGTATGACATGTTCCCATTACTCATCTGTACATGTGCCGAGCATCTCAACGCTACTGCAGGAGTCTTCCTAGTGGGGAAAGGTGGCAACAATCATGCAAATAATGGACAGGAGGACTCAGAAAGGCTGTCTTGAGGAAACAACTTAAAATCAGGAAGGTAAGTTTCATTTTATCTGGCAGTTGAAGAACTTAGGTGTATCTCTAGTCATGAGCTAGTTTTTCTCATGAATATGGAATCAGTTAATAAGTATCTTGGCTGTGATTCTTCTGAAAAAAAATGTATGTGAGCACAATATATCCATCCTTCATTATCATGAAACAGTACTTTTGACAAAAGTATATGAGGGATCTGGTCTGCTTTCCCCAATTATGTGTGTGTGGAGGTCAGAGGACAAAGGACAATCTTGAGTACTGGCCTTGGTCCTTGCAGCTCGCCTGGTTTGAGGCAGGTCTCCTGCTGTTTGCCAGCTGGCCCACAAGCTCTGGAGACTCACTTGTCTCCGTCTCCACCTCCCCATCCTGTCATAAGCTCATGGGAGTACCAATATCTGCTACCTCACCTGCTTTGAGGTGGGTTCTGGGGACGTGAACTCAGGTGATGGTACTTACATGGCCTCTTTCCAGCTCTACAGGTCTTTTCACTTTTGCACATACACACCACTGTCTTTTCAGCAACTACAATTAGAACTGTCGTCATAGGTGTCAGCTTATTTATTAAGATCACTAAAGTCAAGAACTTCACACATCCATCAATTCTTCAAGACCACCATCATCAACTTGGTGAAGTCACTTCTTGTGGCAACAGATACGAGGGTCAAATGGGAAGGATGCTTCAATGGCTTCATTTTATAAGGGCTTTATTCCCACTGCAGCCAAGGCAGTCCTTGGAGCAGAGACTCACGAGTGCTATGTGCACCTCTACAATCTGGGACCCTGCACATGCGATCCTGCCCAACAACTGGCTGGAGCTAGTGCCCACAAAGTGGGGCTCCTCTCCTGGTTCCCTCCTTGCTACAGGGCCTCCTGGACAAGCCCTTTGTCCCTGGCCTAGCCCATGAGCATCTCCTGCCCAGCCCTGTGCCTCTGAGCAACATTCCTGCTGAAGAACCTGGAAGAGGGCAAGTAAGAGGCAGGTAAAGCTGTTACAATCCTCACAGCATCCCATAACCACACAAGCAGAAAGGAAGAGGCTTATCTTCTTAGGGTGCTTCTCCCCTAGTGTTACAGAAAGAGGTGCTATACAGCACTGTGTACTGGGACACACTCTGGTGCAAGGCATGATAATGGAATCCACACGACAGCACGAGTCGCTATGAGAAGGCTTTGCTTATAGTATCAACTATGTGGGAGGGGGGTGACTGGAGCTTGGGATTTGGTTGAAGGGCCCACTAGTAGGAAAAGCCCCATAAGTTTATGGCTAATAGGGCAGACCCCAGGGTGGTATGTAGACACATGCAGGACTCTGGTCAGCGGTCCTTTATGCAGGATGGAATAGTGATGGTTAGCCAAGGGCCAGCTGTCCTGACTCCCTGCTCTTGATGCACAAACCACCAGCACAGAAAGATGAAGAATGGACGACGGTAGCTCCAAGGAACAATGGGACAAGAGCAAGCCGCCCGGCATAAAAAAAACCAAAGAAACCAAATAGAGCAAACTTAAGATATTAAATCTGTTCAAATGTACAGTGTCTACATCTGGGACACCAGTAATGGCTTGTTTTGTTTTCTTCCATTTGTCTGGGATGATTCTTGTCAGATTTGATACCATTCACAGTATCTATGTTGTCTTAGATAAGGCTCTGATGACAGACTATTTCTCCTGATTACTTCTGTGTACTTTAAGAGCTTAGGACAGCACTGTGTGTCCATCAGATGTTCTATTCTGATAATGCTGCTTGGAAACAAAATTAAACAGCAGCTGAGTAATGGGTGGCCACCACAGGCACCTCCTCAGGGAAATCGACACGCCCCCCTCCCCGTTTGGATTTGGGTGGTTCTGTGCTCTGCAGCCAGCCAGCCAGCTCTGGCTTTGGCTCTCCAAGGCAGAGGAAGCCACTGTGGTCAATCTCACCACTAGGCATTTGTTAAGCACCTAGGGCAAAGCATTGTGTTAGCTCATCCGTTTCACTTAAATCTCAACTTTATATGCTGTTAAGATCTCTCTTTAGCTTTTAAAAGGCGGCTATAAATGAGTTGTGCTTAACTCTCCCTTTCTACCACTAATTCTTTTACATCTTTACTAGAGGATGGAGCCCCAAATTATACACAATGTTCGAGTGGGGTTTTATCAGGCCTGTTAGTCAGCATTTACTTTAAGACACTAAAAAGTATAAAAATGCCCTCAGTGCCCATTATCACTTTCTCCATCAGTGGACTTTGTGGCTCTAATTGAAAAGAGAAAGACTGGCCTACGCAAATGGAAATGAATGTGTCTCTGGCGCCTGGAGGAGGACAAGTAACGTGACAGGACAGGGACGCTGGCAGTTTAGTTGTAGTATTAATTTGGTTTGGGCCTCAGGAAAACACACAATAAATGAAAGAATGACTTACTCGTTCTTGTCCAGCTGTATCCCAGATTAGGAATTTATGTAGTTCATTTTGGTACTGGACAGTCTTGGTCATAAAAGATGCCCTATAAAGAGAGACCTAAATGATCAGAATACAGTTATTTAAAGCACAAGACCAGCCCCAGTTGGAGCATCACTTAGACTTAGTGCTCAAGCTCCCAGCTCCACACTATATCCTCATTGTGTTCCTCTGGAGTATTCAGGGATGGTCGGATGCTGGCTGCATATTATCTGTCAAAATAAAGGATTAGGCACATCTGTCTGGCACAGAGGAGAAAGCCTTCTTGGGCTTTTACTGCCTAAGCTCCCTATCAAAAGAAGCAAGAAGGCTGGAGGCTGCTGCACGAGCATGAGGACCTGGCCAGCAAGCCCAACTGAAAAAGGACAGCCCCAGCTCAGTGGAAAATTCTTCTTAAGGTAAGAACGGGAAGGGCAACAGAGGACATTTGGTATCAGTCAGTGTTCTCTGACTTCTGAACATGTGCAAGTCAGTGCACATGCATCTGAACATACCCCATACACATCAAAAGAACCAAGCAACAGTTGGGGGGGGGGTGCTGACTTGGCCTTACTTGTAAAACACAAGAAGCTGTCCTTTAAAAGGGCAGTTGTCGGGCTGGAGAGATGAGGCCCTGGGTTCAATTCCCCAGTACCCACATAAGCCAGACCCACAAGGTGGTGGCCCTGGTGTTCTCTCTCTCTCTCTCTCTCTCTCTCTCTCTCTCTCTCTGCTTGAAAATTAATAAATATTTTAAAAAAGCTTTCAGGAAATGTGTGGACTAGTGAAAAAAAAAAATCTCAGGCTACCCTGGGTTCCTCCTCTGACTTCTAACCCCTGTCCCATACAAACAGTAAGGACTATCCTGCACTGGAGTCAGTGCAATCCAGATAGTGAGGAAGGGCCAGCAGCTGTGCCCTGGGGCACCTGACAGGTCCTCAGCTCCCAGATGGCTCTCTGTGTTTTCAGAATACATGTGCCTGCTCAGCTGAGTTCAACACCAGCCCTAAGGGCATCACCTAACCCTTGATGGAGGAAGGAATTATGGCTTTTGGATCACATGACTCATGTTGAGGAAGGGACACTGCCCAAGGGCTTTGAAGGCTGGGGTTCCTTTTATTTGGGGGTTGGCTTTCAGAAATTCTAGAGGATCTTGTGTATGACCCCTATGCCTGTTTCTGAAGAGCCCCAGTGGCTAACAGCCTGGTTGAGGCCTGGCCCCAACACTCCTTTCGTCTTCCAGTCTTTTGGGTTGAACAGCACCTCACTTCACAGAGCAGACTGCCCTATGGTCTTCTAGCACCAGCCTCTCCAGTGCTCATCTGGACCACAGGCCTGTGTCACTACACAAGGCCTAAGTTGTACTCCCGAATCACACTCCAATCACTCCAATCCAGACAATGAACTTGACACCTTTAGACATGTTGCCAGCTTCAACAGGTCATCTCCAGGAATGGCTTCTGGAACAATACTGTGCTAAGATGAGGGTTGGAGCCTTCAATTTCAATGCCCAAACAATGACTTCCTGGTTGCGCTCACACGTCTAGGGCAGTGACTGTGATAAGGATGGAAAGGGAATTGAAAAGCAAGATCACACTTACTGGATAGTAATATTTGCCCTGTGGTACCCTTAGTGAGTGCTTTGTGTACAGGAGGGACTGGATACAGTCATGCTACCAAGAAGTTTTGGTGAGTCACTCTGATTAAATCAGGATGTGTCCAAACACATGGTTTACAGAGCGGATGAGACAAGATGGTGGCTGGGAAGTGCAAAGCACTATGTCCACACAAAGGAGTAGTATTTAAAGGCAGCTCCAGGAAATGCTTTAGTTCTATACTTTGCAATTAGTCCTGAAAGCTTGAAACTCAACTCTCCATCAAGTACAGCCCTGGTGTTACACTAAAGAGTAACAATAGAACCAGACATCAGAAGCCTGTTCACAGAACCAGCACACCCAACACAGGCAATGTGGCTGCTCTAAGACAAGAACAGACACACACAGTGATTAGGACCAGAACTCAACTAAGGTCCCATCTACCTGCCAATCAGTTCTCTGTAAAGAAAGCAGGTGTCTCAATGAGTCAAAGGACAGAGAACAGAGCAGTGAGGCTTCAGTCCAAATCTGAAAGGTTGTTGTCCACCTTCCAGCACTCCCCTTTACATTTACCATCCAGAGCTTAGATATATGCTCCTTCTTCTTGCCCTCTTACTGCCATCACTGGTCCATACTTACCAGTTCTTTAGCATCTGTCTGTCTTGTCTCAATCACCAGAAAATTCCAATGGTCTCTACTTCCTGCGCCAGTCCAGTGGCAGAGTAGCCACTTTGCTGGAGGACAGTCACAGTGACAATGGACCAGAACAAAGCTCTCACCCTGTCTTGGCTGGGCTTTCCCCCTTCCACACAGATGGTGCCAGTCTCCTCCCTGCTTTCCAATCCTGACCTCTGCTCTCTTCAGGGCACCAGCATCTCAGTGCATCCCAGAGAAGGGAGATGTCCCACAAGCTCCTCAGTCAACACTCCTGACTGCCCACCCACACTGGCTGAGTTTCACATTTTGAACTAGT
The DNA here is from genome assembly GCA_004024765.1 of Zapus hudsonius. Classification (NCBI taxonomy): domain Eukaryota; kingdom Metazoa; phylum Chordata; class Mammalia; order Rodentia; family Dipodidae; genus Zapus; species Zapus hudsonius. Next base: position 9,741 of record PVHP010010825.1, on the reverse strand, counting down.
TACAGAATTCCTTTGCTTGGTTTAGAGTCACAACTGCTCTCTCTGTTCAGCCCATCCAACCTGGGCCACTGTGGGGATTCAAGCGGGGTCTTCCTTCCAGATGCTTCCACCTCTTGTCTTTTTTTTTTAAACATTTTATTTATTTATTTGAGAGAGAGAGAGAGAGAGGGAGAGAGAG
>PVHP010010824.1:0-46650 GCA_004024765.1 Zapus hudsonius | reverse complement strand
TTCCAGTCAAGGGGACCCCCCTCACTAAATGGAAAATTGGCCAAATTGAAAGCTGTTGATTGTCTCCCCCAGGCCCAGGCTCCTCCGTTACACAAGTGCTCCTTTCTTGGTTCGCTGCTCACTCCTACTGGGAGGTTTGGTCAGCCTTCTCATAACCACCGATTGTGTTTCCTGTCAGTGGTCTGTGTTTAGTCCAGCTATCGTTGATCATTTTCCCCTGGCAGCCTGTGCAGTGCCTTCAGGCACTACACTAACTGCCTTCTGGGGGCTGGATACCATTCCGGACGTTGAAGGGTTTCTTGATGCTGATCGATGCAGTCTGTGGTTTCTTCAGTAACAGGGTTTTGCCTCAGGCCAGGGGAGGGCACTCAAGAGCTCTGATAGAATTCTGTCTTGTTGGACTCTCATGAGTCACTTTGGTCAACAGCTCAGTGAGGGAAGGAACCAGTGGTTGGAACCAGGGGTTGTCAGGCTGGTCTAATTAATCACAGGCTTAAACTCTGTCCCCTACTACTCTTGGCCCCTCTTGCCAGGCGACACTCACTACTTTCTCAATAGGTTACAGTATGCTCATAAGGACTTTATGTTTTTGAACCTAATATGGTTTACCCTCATGCTTAAGCCCTTCCCCTCCCCCAGGCCCTTACTGCACATTCATAAAGTCACACTTCTTTCTTCTAGTCTGCATAAAGAAAACGGTTATCCTGGTTAAGTACCACATATGAGGAAGAATATGCGACGTTCTATTCTCTGCTCTTTTGAGTGATCACTTAGTAAGATCTGTTCAAAGTTTAGAATTTAATAATATTGTTGTTCTGACAAGATAAGTAAGTTTGTTCAGAAAAAAGAACTGACCTTTCAAACCACTCAAGCATACTTAGACTCTGAAGTATAAAGTGTTCTCTATTCTATTTCACTTTTATTTTGCAAGCCTGTATAAACCAGTCAATTGTTGGATTCAGCTAGCCTGACATAACTTTAAAACTGAGTTAAGAGACTAAAGGGTGAGGTCAGATGTCATTATTTTCTTCTCTTCATTTGGATTCACTTAATATTAGTTAAATATGTGCGTTTAATACTAAATTTGATAAGAGGAAGGAGTTAAGAAAATTATGGAGAAAGCAAAAAGAAGGAAGGAAAAAAGGAAGGAAAAAAGAAGGAAGAAAGGGTGATGTAGGTATGGGAAAAGTTCCAATAGTGGAAGTATGGAAGGACTTACAAAAAATTCTAATAATGAACATTTTTTAACAATGAAATAGTAGATAATTTCTTTAGTTTACTGCACTTTTTGCATTTTCTAAAAAATGATGAATTAAGTTTGTGATATATTACACACTAAAAAATAAATAGAACATATTTTCTTTTAATAAAAAAGCCATAAAAATAATGAAAACTAGATGAAGGTTGTGGTAGTAGGAATAATAAGGAAAACCTGAATGTCAGACTCCAGATATTGCCTGAAGAGGATTTGAAAGCTAATTGTTAGAGGAACCTGAAGAAATGAACGAATTAAAAACTCATACTTCAATAAGTATAATACAATTGAACACTTTAAAATTGCTTTCCTTTTAACATGATTTTCTTCTTTTTGCTTCATTGTAGAGTAGATGACCTAACACATTTTTATCTTGAGAGGTTGGTATATTTTGGAAACTGATATCACAGAGAGAAATATTAAGGTTTTGGTATAAAATTGAAGTACATTTGAAAGAGTTATAGAGTAGATTTTTCATGTCTGGGAGAGAGAAAGTGAAGAGGGGAGGGGAAGAGAAGAGGACAAGAAGAGGATAGAAGTGGAAGAGAATGGAGAGATAAAGAGAGAGAGGAGAGTTTTGTGTATGTGTGTGTGTGTGTGTGTGTGTGTGTGTGTGTTGAATGGGATGTGTTAAAAGTAGAAAGAGAAAGGAATCAATTTCAAATTTTTTTTATTTGTTTTGCAAGACAGATGGTGGTAATCATTTGATTACTTGGAAAGAAAATGTGGGCTTTGAAGCAGAAGTTTTGCTTATCTGTTTAGATTAGAAAAGGATCTTGGATCACCTCACTTTGGGAATTGAGTGGGAAGTAATGATGCCTGCTGTTAACTTGAGCAGGGAATGCTATCAATTTGATATAGCTGGCACAAGTGGATATTATTTGGAAATACTTGTTCCCTTTGAGATAATCATGTGTACTTGTGTGCTATTTAGTTTGGATCTGTGTCTCTGTAGCTCAAGAAAAAAAATTGGGGTTGAAAATATTGATTTGGGAATCATAAAGTTTCAGGTATTTGTGTGCTTTGAATGTGGAATGTCCAGTAAAGGTTCATGTGTTTGAACAACTGGTCCTCAGCTAGTGATGCTATTTGGGAAAGTTGTGGATCCTTTAGGGGATGGATCCTTTCTGGAGGATATGTATCACTGAAGGTGGGCCTTGAGCTTTTATATCCCTGTCTTACTTCCTGTTAACTCTCCTTTTCCTAATTATGGATGTGATCTGCCAGTGTCCTATTCACATTGTTATATATTTCTAACCATGGAAGCATGTATCTCCTGGGGCAGTAAGCCAAAATAAACTCTTCCATCTTTAAGTTGTTTCCTGTCAAGTATTTGGTCACACATACAGGAAAAGTAGCTAATACAGTATTAAATGAAAAAAGAGATGCCCAGAAGCACTAATATTTATCTTGACCTTTCGCAAGAGCTTCAATTTCTTCCTTTCCCATATTAATTACATCATTATTAAGCAACTATAGTTGTATTCTAGTGTTGAAAGCAGCAGAGAACAGTTACTAGGGGCTATTCCAGACACTTGCTTATCTTCTCATTGCAAAACTGTTTGCGGTACTCAAGATTTGTTGCTCTTTTTTTCATGTGTATGATGAGTTCTATACTAGGATGGAATTAGGGATTATCAGATATATCATTCTAAAAATATTAGTGCTTGTATTTGTGTACCATTGAGGTTGAAATGCCTATGACATTTATCTTCATGTTATTAGAAGTGGCATTTACTAATTCTCTTCAAGAACTTGTCATTAGTGGTTATGCTTATATAATTCGTCTTAAATTTTCCATAGTGTCTTTTTTTACTTTATTGAGTGGTTTAACACTTTGACAATACTTGTGGAAAATTGTAGTGCAAATTATTACTCTGACATCAATTAATCATGGGTCTTTAGGTTTCAAAGTTTTATATCCCAAACAAAGTCATTGATTTCAGTTTAAAAACATTAAACAGACGAATTCACTGCTATTCAAATAAAAGATTAGGTGGCTAAGTAAACACATTTTAAAATGTAGGAGTTAAGTTAAAGTTTTTGCCCAGACTCAGACATCACCTTTATTAAGTTATGATATGCACAAGTTAGTAATAATCTTACTTGACAAAAGTAATGTCAATGATACTTCATAGAGATTCTAGATTTCAAAAATAGCTGTTCTGGAGAATCTGTCAAATGCTTTAAATTCTTTTTTGCATGCTTGCAAATATAATTATAATGCAGCATTATTCACAGGTTAAAACTCACTTGAAGTTTTGAAAATGTTTTTGTTATTATTCCAAAATTTAATGTAAGTACAATTTTCAAATTAATTGCTCTAGTTATAAATCGCAAACTATATTTTTATGATGCATTTCAGTTACTCCACAGACAGGACAAATCCTATTACAAGTAAAACAAAACAAACAAAAAATCTTCAGGAAATCATGCAATCGTTGTTACTGAAATTTTAAATTCAAGAAGGAAAATTTAGATGAAGAAGCCAAAGTAAAATTGCTCCTTTATAATAGACCCTAAATTGAAAGAGCATATAAATGTCATAGTAGTCATTACATATGAAGTTTGGAGGCAAATGCCCCAACCACTCTCCAGCCATGAGGTTTGAATAAGAAAAAAATGAACAAAATTTGAATGAAACTTATCACAAGTAAAGTTTGGTGAATAAATTGCAGATCCTCATAACAAAAAAAACTGGATAAGCTTCAGATTTTGTCACCAAGCAACTGAAAATCCAGTAGAAGTGACCAGGAACAATGACTAGTTCATGCTAAAGCCAATGTGTTGTAGCACTTGTCACTTATCTTGTTACATACAATAAAAAATGAAATTGGGAAACTTTGAGTAAATGGATTGAACTGGAAAATACTATTTTAAAAGAATCACCACAGGCTCAACAAGACAAATAGGACACGTGGATATTAGCCTCGATAAATAAGTGTATTAATGTGTGACTGAGTGTGGGTAGAGGTCAAAAAGCTAGAATGAAGGCCATGAGAGGGGAGAAAACTTTTTAATGGAGGGGTGCTGAAAAGGTATCGATCATGTGACATGAAAAAGGTATTACTACTCACATGACATGGGGATTCAAGAATAAAAGTGGGGAAGGGAGACAGAAAGATGGAGAAAGGAACTAGTGGGAGAAGGAGGATAAACTAAAATTGAAAATGGATGAAAATGCCATATGAAAACTTGTTCTGTATGCTTGTTAAAAAAGAAACACTGATCTCAACAGAGAATTCAGAGGAAGAAACACATATGGCCTTTACTCACATGAGAAAGTGCTCAGCATCCTTAAGCATCAGGGAAATGCAAATAAAAACCACAATGAGATACCATCTTACCCCTGTCAGAATGGCAATCATAAAGAAAACCAACAATCGTTGCTGGCGAGGATGTGGGGAAAAAGGAACCCTCATTCACTGCTGGTGGGATTGCAAACTTGTTCAACCACTATGAAAGCAGTGTGGAGACTGCTAGACAGAATGGACATAGAACTACCAATGGACCCAGCTATCCCTCTACTAGGCATCTACCCGCAAGATGCCATATCTCGATGCAGAAAATTTTGTACAACTATATTTATAGCAGCTCAATTCATAATAGCCAAGAATTGGAATCAACCCAAATGCCCATCCATGGAGGAATGGACAGTGAAACTGATATTTATACGATGGAACTCTACTCAGCTAAAAGGAAAACTGACATATCGAAATTTAGGAAAAAATGTTCTGACTTGGAGCAGATCCTACTAAGAGATCTCTCAAAAGAACAGAAAGCCAAACACCACATATTCTTCCTCATATGTGGTCCTTAACCAGGCTAACCACAAACTCTACGCAGACCAGTAGAGAGAAGTGAGAGGTTATGAATGAGGGGTAAGGAATGGGGGGAGTGAAATGACTTAAGCATGAGTCTAAATCAAAATGGGTTCAAAATCATAAAATCCTCATGAGCATAGTGTAACCTATTGAGCAAGTAGTGGGTATTATTTGGCAAGAGGGGCTGTGAATAGAAGGGGGAGAGTCTAACCCTGTGAAAAATTTATCAGTCTGGCAACTCCTGGTCCCAGTTACTGGCTCCTTCCCTCACTGAGCTGTTGACTAAAGTGACCCATGAGGTTCCAAAAACAATACAGGATTCTGTCAAAGCTCTTGAAATGCCCACCCCAGGCCTGAGGCAAGATCATGTTGCTGAAGAAACCACAGAAAGCCATCAATCAGCATGGAGAGACCCTGTGAGGTCCAGGATGGTATCCAGCCACCAGATCATAGTTAGTATAGTGCTGGAACGCACTGCATAAGCTGCCAGGAGAAACTGGTCAAAGACAGCTGGAGCAAACAGAGATGACTGGCATGAAACACAGTTTGCTGCCATCAGTAGGCTGACCACACATCTTGCTGGGAAAGAACAGTGAACCAAGAAAAGAGCACTTGTGCAATGGAGGAGCCAAAGCCTGGGGGAGACAATCAACACTTTTAAATTCGGCCAAATATTCCACTCAGTGAGGGGGAACCCTTAACTGGAACCGGGGACTTAGTATGCACTGGGAGCTTGACTCTTGGGCCCCTAAGGAGAGATACACTAAGCGAGTGATAGACGGAGAGGCTACTAAAAATAGAATCTATCTAATTCAGAAATATGTATCTCAGTTAACCTATACTGATCTTACTCTCTGATGGAGCATGTGTTTGTATCTTTCAGAATGCAATGAGAGAGCTGTGGCCCATCCAACCCTACCAAAGAACTGCAGCCCAATAGCTGACATCCTGGCAAGAGATGAGCCACCCCAGACATACCATGGAGGATTCATATGGATCCTTGCAGAGAATGATGGGATGAACAAGGGACCCAGAGCCACAGCCATTCAGTCAACACAGGATAAGCCAGTGAGAGAAGACACCAATGATTTTCAAAACAACCTAAAGCAGAAGTACAAAGATCCCTAAGTTCTCAACAATAAAGCAGCCTTAATACTCACCCACCACAACTCAGGGAACTGAGAGGAAGAGGGGGCAGTAAGATTGTGAGAGCCTTGTTGGGGAGAATATCCAGAGGAATGGCCCACCTCAGTAACAACACACTAGGGCCAGCAGAACCAGGCTGACTCTGAGTCTCTCCATGGTCCCCTGCCCCAAAGACTGATCCAGAATGCCTAGGGAGGAGGATATTCAGCTGATTGGGGATGGAGAAGAGGGGCAGTGGGGAACTGGGGATAACAACTCATTGTTTGCCCACTAAATAATGTAACTCATTATGGACAATTAAAAAAAAAAGAAAAATGACTTACTCCCCCAATCTGTACACAGTAAATTTAATGTTCCTAATATCAGAGCAACTAGTTTAAGTCAGAGGGTCATTAGTTAAGAAGTTATGATTGTACTTAAAATTTGAGATACTGAGTCTTCAACTAGGATACTGAATACTTAAATTATGAAAGAAAGGGAAATTTATTATAAAATATATCATATAGGCAAAACACACAGAATTTAACTCATGACTACATTGAGTGATAAGGAATACAAAGCAGCATGACATTATGCCAACATTTTGATATTTTAAGTTCCAGAAAGACAAAGGTTCTTAGAATATGCAGGAAGAAAATAAATAGATTATGGAAGTCTGATGAGATTAGGTGGTTTTTATATGTTTGGTCAGAGATACTTGGAGGGTAATTATAAATGTTAATTAGGAAAATAAAAATTGTGTTGCCCTTCAGGAAAGAATTGGAGCTTGAACAATTTTCTAGTATAGTTTTAGAGAGGAAACCAGTAAAGATTGAACTGAAAAAAATTAACCATAATATTACATTTAAGACTCCAAGAGGAATAACTAAAGAGTAAAGAAGATAAGACACTGAGACCCTCAAAAAAAAAAAAAACAATGGAGTGAAAATTTAGAAATGCCATGCTATCAAATGTCATGAATTATATAGATATATCAAATAGGATTAGAATTGGGAAGAAGTCAGCAGAACTTGTCTTTGTAGACACTTTAAGTTTAATGGCATGATAGCTATTGGATCCAGAATAAAAGTAGATGAAGACAAATAAAAACTGAATATGAAATGAGTGATCATCATTGAGGACATTCGAATGGTTTGAAGAGAAAATCAAAATTTTGGAATATTTGCATCTATATATTTAGAAGGGAAGTGTTTATTTAGAAATGGAAAGAAGGAAACAAACACTTGGACTCCGTGGAAATATTTTATCATGGATATATAATGTAAAGAAACAGAATATATCTTTCTTGAAGCAAGTTAAATAAACCAGACAAGGTATTCAAGAAAATAGTTAATTGGGTTAATTTCAGGTTAAGATTCAGCATGGTACAAGGTCAAGGGAATTTTGAGGTTTAGGTGATTCATGAGAATATAATTGAAACATTTGTACATAGGATTCAAGGTGTATAATGAGTCCAAAAAGGACACTATTGAAGTTATTTAAATGTGAAAAAGGAGAATAATCAGTGAAGAGAGTGAACATATATTGGTTAACAATACCTTTGTAATGATAAGATATAAGATGACAATTGAGGTTGAGACAAAAGTTATTTAAGCTTAAAGCATTTGTATCATGTAAGAAATTTCAAAGATTTTTTTTCCTTAAATTTATTATTTTAGTTTCTATAGTCATACTCCTATATCTAGGGACATACATCCCCTTGCAATCATGTCCAACTGCCATCCAATAACATTTTTATATTATTGATTACTTATCATATTATTTTCTTAATCATCTGCTAACATGTTTGTTTCCTGACAAAACTTGGAAACATATATTCCGAATAGGATACCATCAAATAAACTTGAAAATTTTAAACTAAGTAACTAAAGCCTAATTAAACAGATGAAAACTGAAAGAAGGTGTATATGAGTTTAAATGAAAATGAAAAATATAAAAATGTGAGGAAAATTTATGAAGCTCTTTGTTTTAATTGAAATGCCTGAAAAATTTGCAATGTAAAACTAAAAATGGTATTTCTTCCCTATGTTGAAGTAATGGCTAGAGGCAAATTCTCTGTCTCTCTCTCTCTCTCTTTCTCTCTCTATCTCTATCTCTTGCATTTGGACACTGTCTTTGTTATCTATATAAAAGTTCTTAATTTGTTCATATAAATGATATGAAATGAAAAGTACACAATATAATTTAGCAATTGAATATTTGTTATGAATAATAAATTTTTAAATTCCATATAATATTGTAGTTTGTGTATTTACATCATGATACATTAAATTAAAAGTTTGTTTTATTGAGTATGTGCCTACACATAAGAAAATATTATATAACTAGTGGTAGACAATCTTTCATTTATAGAGTGGTTAATTGGTTTTCTTAATCATTCAATAATCAGTGAGTTAGTGGAAATAGCATTTATTTGAGAATTAGACTTTATCTCCAATATTGTGGATTTTGAAAACTAAGACAAGGTTTCACTGTTGAAACTCACTGGGAAAAGCACTCTGCTTAATAATTAGTTGCATTTATGCTTACATACTCAAAAGTTTATTGAGTACCCATTGTGCATACGTTATAAATAATAAATTCCTAATTTAAAGACTACCAAAATCTTACCAAAAATTTTCTACAAAAGTGCTTAGTATCCAGTAGCCCAGTAGTACAATGGAACTTGTGTTTTTATTGGGGCACAGTGCTGCAAGTTTGTATATTGCTTGTCATATATTTGGCAGTTGCCTCCTTTTTTGCCTTCATTCAAAGGGATAAATATCAAAACACTAATTTAGACTGTCACAATGCAAAGGTTTGAGAGCTACATGAAGAATAGTCATTATGGAAAAGAACTCAAGTAAAGCAAGGAAAAAGAGAATTTAAATGACTGACTAAACAGAAATGAACTTTCTGAGGAATGTAAGAACCATGACAATTCCAATTGCAGGAATACTGTTTTTTGCTCCTTTCTGCTCTGGCTAACTCTATTATTATTCTCAAGAAAGAAAATGATTTAATACATATGCTCATTGTTAACAAAATCATTTTCTTTATAATGAAAAAATATCATCTTCCTTCAAATCAAAATAAGTCCTAAAGTAAAGATTAATTTTTCTCATTGTCCTGTTGAAATACATAGGCCATCTTCTTTTTCTATAGGCAGAATATTGGACATCAAAAGTCTGCTCGAAAATCTGGAAATGATTTAAAGTTCATTTTTGTTATTTTTTGAAATATTGCCACCAATTAAATGCCTCTGTTGACTCTACTGCTGTTTGTTTTTACCATGGAGATGATTAACTTTTTCTATGTCATGGGTCCAAATTTGTAGGTATCTGGTTATTCTGTAATACATATATATACATACACACACACACACACACACACACACACACACACACACACATATATATATATATATATATATATATATATATATATATATATATATATATATATATATATATATATATATATATATATATATATATTGTGTTTGGTTGATTAGATACAGGTTTTCAACTCTATTACACCATTTATAGGCCTTGCCTTTGAGAAAGGAAGATGCTCCGTTTAGTGTATGTATTTGTACATTAAAAAATTATTTATTCATTTTCAAGGAGAGAGATACAGAGAGACAGAGAGAGACAGAGAGAGAGAGAGAGAAAGATGGGGGGGTCTGGCTTATGTGGGTACTTGGGAATTGAACCCCAGGCCTTAGGCACTGGAGGCAAGTGCCTTAACCCCTGAGCCATCTCTCCAGCCCTGTAGTTGTACATTTTGTATTATTTATTATTATATTGAATTGTTTTGGCTTCCCATCAAACTTCAAATGAAGCCCTCATCCCTTGCAATAAATAGCCAAGAAAGATCTAGAGTATCTAGTCTCTAGTAAACATATATGAACATAATCTCCTATCATTTTTACCTTTTCTTATTAATCTTTAGGGAAGAAGAAAAGTATTTGTGGAAGAATATGGTGGGTTTAAACAGTAGAAACCTCAGATGTTATCATCATTGACCACCTAATCTAAGCACACATTTATCAGTACCATATACCAATGGCAGTTACTATTTCTTATTGCATCACATTGGAAATGCATTCATAATAATTATCTCTATTTGAGATTATATTGGTTTCACTTTCTTTGGTAAGGTATATTCCGGTGAAAGCCATAATTTTTTTCTTGCTCATAGCTTTATCTTTAGTCCTCCAAACACAGTGTAAGCTATAGTAAGATCCTAGGAAATTTTTCATATGTATTAGTATATCTGGAACATGACTTCCATCTTTCACAGTTAGTTTCTTTTTTATAAAATATATATTTATTGTCCATAATGAGTTACATTATTTAGTGGGCAAATAATGAGTTGTTATCCCCAATTCCCCAATGCCCCCCTTCCATGCCCGATCAGTTGGATATCCTCCTCCGTGGGCTTTCTGTATTAGTCCTTGTGGCAAGGGATCCTGGATATCCTCATACTCAGCCCAGTCTTCCTGGCCCAAGTGTGTTGTTACTGAAGGGTGCCATGCCTCTGGATAGTCTCCCCCACCACGGCTCTTACAATCTTTCCGCCCCCTCTTCCACAGAGTTCCTTGAGTCATGGTGGATGAGTATTAAGGCTGCTAAGGTTGTGAGCTTATGGGTCTTTGTGTCGAAGATCGTTGGTTTCTGTCTCACTGGCTTATCCTGTGTTGATTGAATGGCTCTGGTTATAGGTCCCTTGTTCATCTGTCATTGTCTGCTGGGTTCCCTGTGGATCCTCCACGATATGACTGTGGTGGCTCCTCTCTTGCCAGGATCTCAGCCATTGGCCTACGATTGGTTTGTAGGGTTAGATGGGCCACAGGTCTCTCGTTGCATCCTGAAAAACACAAACACATTTGGCTTATCCTGAGTTGGTTGAATGGCTGTGGCTATGGGTCCCTTGTTCATCCCATCCTTCTCTGCAGGGTTCCATATGGATCCTCCACAATATGACTGTGGTGGCTCATCTCTTGCCATGATCTCAGCTTTTTGCCTGCTGTCGGATGGTAGGGTTATATGGGCCACAACTCACTGGCTATATCCTGAAAAATACAAACACAATCTCCATCGGAGAGTGAGAACAGTATAGGTTAACAAATATACACCATTCTGTATTACCTAGTTTCTATTTTTAGTAGCCTTCTTGTCAGACGTTCTCATAGTGCATCTTTTCTTGGGAGCCCAAGAGTATGGGATCCAGTGTATATTGCCCTAAATCCCCATTTCCAATCAAGGGTTGCCCCTCACTGAGTGGAATATTTGGCCAAATTTAATAGCTGTTGATTGTCTCCCCCAGGACCAGGCTCCTCCATTTCACAAGTGCTCCTTTCTTGGTTTGCTTTTCTCTCCCAGTAGGAGGTATGTTCAGGCTACTCATGGCCTCAGACTATGTTTCATGCCAATGGTCTGTTTACTCCAGTTATCGCTGATCAGCTTCCCCTGGCAGATTGTGCATTGCCCTCAAGCCCTTCATAACTGCCATCTGGGGGGTTGGTTACCATTCCAGAGCTCGCTGGGACTCTCGATGAAGATCGATGGCATTCTGTGGTTTCTTCAGCAACAGAATTTTGTCTCAGGCCTGGGGAGGGAGATCAAGAACCTTGACAGAATTCTGTCTTATTTTTGGAACCTCATGGGTCACTTTGGTCAACAGCTCAGTGAGGGAAGGAACAAGTGGCCAGTGACTGGAACCCGGGGCTTTCAGACTGCTCTATTATTCACAGACTTAGTCATTCTCCCCTACTACTCATAACCCCTCTTGACAGTTTATGCCCACTATTTACTCTTTAGGTTACAGTTTGCTCCTGAGGATTTTATGTTTTTGAACCTAATTTGGATTGGCCTCCTGCTTAAGCTATTACCCTCCCCCCTTCCCTTACCCCTCATTTATAAACTCTCATTTCTTTCTACTAGTCTGCATAAAGAAAACAGTTATCGTGGTTAAGGACCGCATATGAGGGACAGTATGCGGCATTCAATTCTCTGTTCTTTTGAGTGTTCGCTTAGTAAGATCTGCTCAAAGTCAGACCATTTCTTTCCTAAATTTCGATATGTCATTTTTCCTTTCAGCTGAGTAGAGTTCCATCGTATAAATATACCACAGTTTTGCTGTCCATTCCTCCATGGATGGGCATTTGGGTGGATTTCAGTTCTTGGCTATTATGAATTGAGCTGCTATAAATATAGTTGTACAGAATTTTCTGCATAGAGAAGTGGCATCTTGCGGGTAGATGCCTAGTAGAGGGATAGCTGGGTCCATTGGTAGTTCTATGTCCATTGTGTCTAGAAGTCTCCACATTGCTTTCCATAAGGGTTGAACAAGTTTGCAATCCCACCAGCAGTGAATGAGGGTTCCTTTTTCCCCACATCCTAGCCAGCAATGATTGTTGTTAGTTTTCTTTATGATTGTCATTCTGACAGGGGTAAGATGTATCTCATTTTGGTTTTGATTTGTATTTCCCTGATGCTTAAGGATGCTGAGCACTTTCTTAAATGAGTCAAGGCCATTTGTGTTTCCTCCTCAGTGAATTCTCTGTTGAGATCAGTACCCCATTTTGTGAGGGGGCATTTTGGGTTTTTGTTAATAATTTTTTTGAGGTCTCTGTAGGTTTTTGAAATTAGGCCTCTGTCAGAGTTGTAGATAGCGAAAATCATTTCCCAATTTGAAGGGGTCTATTGGCTCTCACTATGGTTTGTTTGTCTGTACAGAAGCTTCTGAGCCTGATCAGGTCTGATTGGTTAAGTTTTTGTTGTATTTCCTGGGCTGCTGGAGATTTGCTCAGAAAATTTTTTCCTACCCCTATTTCATGTAGAGTTCCTCCTATTTTTTTCTTCCAGGGTGTTCAGGGTAACCGGGTTTATATTAAGGTCTCTGATCCATTTGGAGTTGAATTTTGTGCATGTTGAAAGTAGTGGGTCTAATTTTATTTTTACACGTGTTTATCCAATTCCTCCAGTACCATTTGTCTTTGGCCCAGTGTACATTGTTGGCCCCTTTGTCAAAGACCAAATAACTGAAGTTACTTCCATTTAAAGCTGGGTCTTCAATTCTTTTCCATTGATTTGTCTTTCTGTTTTTATGCCAGTACCATGCTGTTTTCGTTACTATGGCTTTGTAGTATGTTTTGAAGTCAGGCATGGTGATGCCTCCTGAGTAGGATTTATTACTTAGAATAGTTTTGGCTATCCTATATCTTTTGCCTTTCCAAATAAATTTAGAGAGTATTTTTTTCTATGTCTGTGAAGAACGAGGTTGGGATTTTTATCGGCATAGCAATGAATCTGTAAATCGCTTTTGGCAGGATTGCCATTTTTACTATATTGATTCTCCCTACCCATGAGCATGCAATATCTTTCCATCTTCTCACATCCTCCTCTATTTCCTTCTTGAGTGTTTCAATATTTTCCTTATATAAGTCCTTTACAACCTTGGTTAGTGATATTCCAAGGTTTTTGATTTTCTTTGGGGCTATAGAAAATGGGACAGTCTCTCTGACGTCTTTTTCTGTCTGCTTGTCTTCTGCTTAAAGAAAGGCTACTGATTAGTGTGTGTTAATTTTTTATCCTGCCATGTTGCTGAAGGCATTAATCACCTTCAAGAGGTAACTGATACTATTCTTTGGGTCTGATATATAAAGGATCATGTCATCTGCAAAGAGGGATGTTAGTTTCTTCCTTTCCAATTTGTATTCCTTTTATGCCCTTCTCCTTTATTATCGCTTGGGCTAGAACTTCAAGCACTATGTTAAAGAGCAGTGGTGAGAGTGGACACCCCTGTCTTGTTCTTGAATGAGTGAAAACTCCTTGAGTCGTTCCCCATTGAGAAAGATCTGTGCTTTAGGAGTTTTGTAAATTTTCTTTATTAAATTGAGGTATAGGCCATCTATGCCTTTTCTTTCCAGGGCTTTGAACATGAAGTGGTATTGAATTTTGTCAAAGGCCTTCTCCGCATCTTTTGAGATAACCATGTGGTTTTTGTGTTGAGCTGATTAATGTGATATATTACATTTATCGACTTGCGTATGTTCAACCATCCCTGCTTCTCTGGGATAAAGCCAACTTGGTAGGCTGTATAATATTTTTGATGTAGCATTGTATCCAGTTTCCTAGGACTTTGTTCAGGATTTTTGCATCTAATTTCATTAGAGATATGGGTCTGAAGTTCTGTTTTCTTGTTGCATTCTTGTCTGGTTTGGGGATTAGGGTAATGGTAGCTTCATAGTAGGTGTTTGGAAGCCTCTCTTTTTCTATGCTTCTAACAAGCTTCAGAAAGAGTAATTTCAGCTCTGTGATGAAGGCTTGCTAGAATTCAGCTGAGAAACCATCCAGTCCTGGCCTTTTCCTTTTAGAAAGTTTTATGATTACATCTTCAATCTCTGTGGATGTGATAAGTTTATTTAGTGCTTTTATCTGCTCTGGATTAAGCTTTGGCAGGTGGTAGGTGTCCAAAAACTTATCCATTTCTTCCAGGTTCTCTAAGTTTGTGGAATAGAGGTTTCAGAAGTATGAACTGATTCTTCCAATGTCTTTGGGATCTGTTATCATCTCACCATTGTCCTTTCTGATTTTGTTGATTCGGGCTTTCTCATTTCTTCGTTTGATTAGATTGGCCAGGGGTTTTTCGATCTTATTAACTTTTTCAAAGAACCAACTCTTGATTTATCTATTTTTTAATTGTTTTCTTTATTTCCAATTCATTAATCTTAGCTCTGATTATTAATTAATCTTGTATCTTTTATTTCTTGGATGACCCAATCATTTTTTAGGAGTACATTTCAAAGAAGTGAGACTTCCCAAATTTTAATTATATTGCCAGAAATCAAATTCTGAAAGTACAAAAATTATTTCCAAAGTATACTTAAGTCTGCTATGTAATATGACAAAAACCATTATCACAAGTACATTAAAATCCAATAGCACATTAATATTTGTGCATATGTATGCATATATTCATAATCAATAAACTAAAATAATATCTGTAAATGTTTATGTAATTTGAGATTTGGGTGGGACATTATGACAAAATCATTTTGAAGGAAACTATAGCAATATACATGAAAAACCTTAACAGCTTTCCACCTTAGGACCTAGTCATTCCACGGACTGAAATTAATTGCAAAGGAATAACCATGAATATACATAAGAAGCCATATAAAAAACATTTAGGTTAGGTAGATAGCTTGACAGGTAAACACATGTGAATCTTCATTTGATCCCCAGCATCCATCTAAAAAGCCAGGCATGGACTCATAACTGTCAACATAGTGAGGGGGGAATTGACAGGAGGCTTGCTTAGGCTCTCTAGTCTGCTAGCCTAATAGATAGATGGGCAGCTCCAAGTTCAGTGTGATAATCTCTCTCAGCAAAATAATTTGATGAGTGATAAAGGACACCTTTTATCTTCCTCTGCTCCCCCCCACATACACATGTATTTCCATGGGATGCATACTTCTGCTCACAATTGCATACAACACATACACATAAACCACACCTCTACATACAGGTCCAAAAAGGGAATACAGAAAATTTAAATAAATTGATAGATCTGACTACTGACATTTGTTTTCCAGTTGCTCAGGTAAAATATTAGAAATAAATGAATAATAGGCAACACACTGTTAACATATATATTCAAAATTTGAAGATGTTTGATATAAACCAGCTATAAATGAAAGCATATTTTAGAAGAAAATTATAAAAGAATCATAAGTAGAAAATTTATTAAGAGAATCAATTAATTTATGCAAAAGTCACTTAACCAATGGGACCTGATCAGGGTCAAAAGCTTCTGTACAGACAAAAACACTGGAATGCAGACCAATGAAGCTGACCAAACTGACACCAAATAATACATTGATAGGTAAAAACATTTCCCAGGGAATGAAACTCCACAAAAATCAGAAGATATGACCACTTGATCAGATACAACATTATCAGAATAGGGAAATAAGAAGCATGAGTAAAACAATGAAATATGACATGGTCAAAGAACCAGAATAACTCTCCAGAAGCTGATATCAAAGAAAGAGAAATATGTAAATAGCTTGGAAAAAAATCAAAATCATCATTCTAATGAAATTCAGTGAGATATAAAAGAATATGGGGAAGGAGAGATGGCTTAGAAGTTCAAGGCTCTTTCTTCCTAGGTTGAATTCCCCAATAACCCCCTAAATCCAGATGCACAATGTGACACATATATCTGTAGTTAGATTGCAGTGGTAGTTAGCCCTGGCACTCTCATTCTCTCATATATGATCACTCTCTCTCTCTCTCTCTCTCTCTCTCTCTCTCTCGTTTTTTCTCTCTCTTGATTTCTCTCTATATATAAATAAAAATATCTTAACAGGAACATTAATAGGCATTTCAATGAAAATAGGAAAATTGTCCATGATTTGAATAAAACCAGGAGATAGTCATTAAAAAAATAGAAAATTTAGAGCTTAAGGCTTAAATGAATGAAATAATATGCAAAAATATGAGCTTCTACTGTCAACTATATAAAGCAGAAAGAAGACTTTCTAAATTTGAAGATATGCTTATTGAAATAATGGTCAGAAGGAGAGAAAAGAAATGAGAATGGAAAAGAGTGAAGAAAACTAGATCCCCTGGGGCACCACTAAGGGATCAAAGATTCACATCCTGGTGTTTAAGCAGAATAAAAGATGGAGAAGGTTGCAGAAAACTGACTTGCTGAAGTAATAGCTGAAAAATATCCGAGTCTTAGAGAATATACATGTCAATATCCACTAAGCTCAAAAAACAAATTAGAACAAGAAGTCAAAGACAAAGGTTATTGGAAAAACAAGAAAAAAATATCAACATTATACTTATAGCAGATTTCTTGGAAAACATCTTGTAGTCCAGAATACATGTGTGTTAATAAAACTACAGCCTTTACATTCATCTAATTTGCATTACTACAATAATATACTAGAGCAAAGTAGCTTATAATGTCAATATGTTCTGTAGAATAAAGTTGTAAAATTTTAAAGATTTGACACTTTTAATTTTTTATTTTTTTTCTGTATGTATATATTCATGCTGTGAATGTCAACATATGTGTGTGTGTTTGTGTGCGTGTGCCAGAAGTCAACAACAGGTGTGTTATTCTGGAGGTCTCCACATTATTCTTTGAGACAGGGACTCTCAGTGTACCTGGAGTTCACTGAAACAGGTAGTCAAGCTAGTGAAAAAGCCCCTATGATCCTGTCTGCTGTCCTAGTGGTATAGGTCTGTGCCACGATGCCTCATTATTTTAAGTAGGTATATTTGAAATAATTTCAAATCCGAACATAATAGTATCAAACTAGAGTTCAATAGTAGCAAAACATTGGAAAACTGACACTTTCATAGAAATTAGAAACCTTCCTGATCAACCAATTAGTCCTTGAATAATTTCAAGTAGAAATTGCAAAATTTCTAGACAGAAACAGAAACACAGCATAGCAAAATTTATAGGAGGAGGACATGGAAGATGGCTCAAATGGGGGTTTCACGTCTTTGCTTGCAAAGTCTCCAAGTCAGGCTCCTATTCCAAAGTTATTCATTAAACTATATACAAAAAGGACATAAGGATCTGACTTTCACACTCCTGTGCAGATAAATCAAATCTACTCAATAGAACAAAAATAGTTGTAAGAAGTTCAAAGCAAAATCACTTATCAAAATGTTTTGTCTTCAACAAAAAGATATACTACTCTTAAAGGACAGGAAAAAAAGAAGAAAAACCTAACCCCAAACTAATAGAAAGAAAAAATAATATAAAATCAGAACAGAACTAAAAAAATAGACATAAAATAATACAAATAAGTGAAATAAATAATTCCTATTTTGAATGGATAAACA
Source organism: Zapus hudsonius (assembly GCA_004024765.1). Lineage (NCBI taxonomy): Eukaryota > Metazoa > Chordata > Mammalia > Rodentia > Dipodidae > Zapus > Zapus hudsonius. The sequence goes on along the minus strand of PVHP010010824.1, from coordinate 28,567 downwards.
TAACTGACAAAGAGCTACCTAGACTAAGAGAGAGTCAAAAAGGATATACTTATTACCACAGAAATACAAACGATAATTTGATATTAAATTATCGATGAAGTAATAGTAAATCATAGAAGGCATGATCAGTTTCTGGAAACTTACAAGCTACCAAGATTAAATTATGAAGAAGTATAAAACCTGGGCAGAAATGAGCTTTAGTCGTGTATGTGCATGTGCATGTGTGTGTGTGTGTGTGTGTGTGTGTGTGTGTGTGTGTGTGCACGCGCGTGCGTGTGTGCACCCTGGCAATTGAACCTAGTTCTTACTAATCCTATTCAAACTCTCTTCTCTGAGATATATTTTCAGTACAATAAAAATTTTCCATTTGCCATGAAAGTAACAGAGAATAATAAGAGGATGAAAAGGAATGGGACTTAGAGAGGATATCTGTTAGGTGAATGTGATCAAAGTATGCCCTATGCCTGCATGCATATTTCATAATAAAACTCATTATGAATAATTGATAGCACTAACAAAGAATAAAGTATACCTCACTGTATTTTTAAGAATAAAAATGCAAATATAGTATTAATAATGTCAAAACTCTCCTCTTAGAAGTGTGGGCTGGAGAGAAGGCTCAGAGCTTAAAGGTGCTTGTTTAAAAAGCCTGATGGCCAGGATTCAATTCTCCAGTATCCATGTAATCCTTGATACCCAGAAACACAAAGTGGCACATGCATCTGGGGTACATTTTCAGTTGCCAAAGACCCTGGTGTGCCCATCCTTTCTCTCCCTCTCTCTTTTTTCCTCTCTATCTTTCTTTCAAATAATTAAAAAAATGTCTCAAATAAATGAAAATAACCAATAATATTCTAAAGGACCTAAAGTGGTGACAGTTTCCTCAAATTTATTCTATGTGATTCATGTTGTCCTGATAGCAAAACTAGATAAAGCCGCTGGGTGTGGTGGCACACGCCTTTAATTCTAGCACTCGGGAGGCAGTGGTAGAAGGATTGCTTTGAGTTCAAGGCCACCCTGAGATTACATAGTGAATTCCAGGTCAGCCAGGGCAACAGTGAGAACCTACCTCAAAAAAATAATAAAAAAAATAGATAAAGCCATAACAGAACAAGAAAGCTATTAAGTTAATATCATTAAGAAACAAAGACAAAATGTTCACTTAAGTATCTGCACAACTAAATTCAAAAGTATATTCAAAAGAGATCTTTTTTATCTTGATTATGAGATTTTCCACAGACATACAAGAAAGGTTCAAATTTAACAACTCAATAAACAAAATGGATCAACATTAGTAGTATGACAACTAAATATTACAGTAATCTCAATAGGTGTAGAAAAGACATTTGCTAAAATTCAAAATCTTTATAAAAATAAAACCCAAGAAAATTGGCCTTAGTACAATGTACCTCTTCATGATAAGGAATGTACAAGAGAAACTGACAAGTAATAACTGAAAATAGTGAAAAGATGAAAAAAGCTGTTTATGTGATAGAGAACATGTTGTTTTGGTTTTTCTGTGGTTAGGTCACTACATTTGATGTAATTCTTTCCAGATCTCTCAATATTCCTGAAAATTTCATAATTTCATTTTTGGTACTGCTGCATCAAATTCTCATATATATATATATATATATATATATATATATATATATATATATATATATATATATATAATTTTCATTACCCATTTTTCTGACCAAGGGCATCTTGGTTGCTTTAAATTCTTAGCTATTACAGATAGAGCAGTAGTAAACATAGATTTATCTAATAAACAGATTAAAAAGTATCTCTTTATTAGACTATGGCATCCTTAGGCTATATATTCAGAATAGTATAACTGGATCATATAGCAGTTCTATTTCTAATTATTAGGGAAACCTCCATATATTTCAGTTTCTAACATTGCTAGACTAGTTTGCACTGCCACTAGCAGTCAATAAGTGTTCTCCTTTCCCCACAGCCTCTCTAGCTTTAGTTGTCAATTTTCCTGACTGTGGTTAGATTGTGCTTCAAAATGGTTTTAATCTGCATTTCCTTGGTGGCTAGTAATGTTGAACACTTTTTATAGTACTTTTCATACATTTATGTTTCTTCTTTTGAGAATTGTTATTAGACACTTTATGATTGTTAGGTTTTGGGGGGTAATATTTGAGTTTTAAAAATATCTAGTTATGTTGCAGTCAGTTTCTTGTTGCTTCAATAAATACCCAATGATAAGCAGCTTGTGGAGAAAAGGGTTTATTTTAGCTTACAGACTTGAAGAAACTCCATGAGGGCAGGAAAAACAATGGCATGCGCAGAGGGTGGACACATCTTGGCAATATCAAGTGGAGAACAGCATCAGAAGAGTGTGTGAAACACTGGCCAGGGGAAGCTGGCTGTAACACCCATAACCCTGCCCCCAACAACACACCTCCAACAATGTTTCAATTCCAACATTTGTCATCAGCTGGGGATCAAGCAATCAGAACACATAAGCTTATGGGGGATATGTGAATCAAACCACCATAAGTTATTAGCCCTCTGTCTGAAATACAGTTGGCAAAGATTTTTCCTATTCTGCAGTCTCTGTTTGCTTTGTTAATGCTTTATTTTGCTTTGCAAAATCTCTTTTTAAATTCCATGAAGTCCCATTTGTTAGTTTTGGGTGTTTCCTGTGCCATTGGAATCCTGTTTAGAAAGTTTTTTCTCATGCCTACATCTTTTTGTTTTTATTGTCCATAATGAGTTACATTGTTTAGTGGCCCAACAATGAGTTGTTATCCCCAATTCCTAATTGCCTCCCCTCCCCATCCCCAGTCAGCTGCATATCCTCCTCATTGGGCTGTCAGAATCAGTCTTTGTGGTAGGGGACAATGGATAACTTAGTATTCAGCTGGGTTCTCCTGACACATTTCATTTATAAGTTACTGTTTGCTTTTCTCTAACAGCTTTGAGTATTTTCTCTTTGCTTTCTATGTTAGGCATCTTAATTAAAATGTGTCTTGGAGAATTCCTCTTCATATCCTATCTGTTTGGAGTCCTCTGGGCCCCTTGAAAGTTGAGTGGGCTTTCTCTTGTTTGGTATGGGATTTTTTCTTGTAGAATTCTGTTGAAAATATTTCCTATGCCCTTATACTGAGCTTCTTCTCCCGCTGGGATCCCCATGATTCTAATATTGGGCATCTTTATGGTATCCCATAGATCCCTTAAATTATGTTCACTTGATTTCTTGAATTTGTTTAATCCTATGACATCCTTATTAATTCTTTTTCTCTTGTCCTCAACGTCTGAGCATCTGTCCTCCAGATTGTCGACTCTGGGACTGATTGATTCTAGGGAGGTTTTTAACAACTCAATTTCAGTTTTAGTTTCTGCTATAATTTTGTTTATTGACACCGATTCTTTAGTGAGGTCCAATTTCCAGTCTATTTTTGTTTTTGCTAGGGATTCCTGAAAATCATTTTTTAGTTTTCTTAAGTCCCCATAAAATTTAATCAATTGATTGTTTAGCTCCTCCCATAGTTGGTTCACCTTCAATTCATTTATGTGTTTCTGAATTCATATTACTCTCCATTAAATTCAGTCTGGAGTCTATGCTTGAGTTGGTGAGCTTCATCTCATTCATGTCTTTTTTCATACTTTCCATATCAGCCATTAACTGCTTCATGTTTGCATTGCAGTTGTGGTCAGGAGTCATATTATTCTCTCTTTGGGAATGTATATTTGTTGTCTCCACTTCCTTGTCACTTTCCTGTTCCATAATGGGACTAGACGCCCTGTGTTGGGGAGTTCCATCTTTAATTTCTGAGGGTTTTTTTTTTTTTTGTTGTTGTTGTTGTTTTCTGCCCATGTCTAGGTAGGGGAGTGGGACTCAGGCACCCTGGGGAGTGCTGTTCAGCCCACTTTGCTTCCAGTGGAATGATCAACAGATTTGATCTTAAACTGAGGTCTTTCCTTTTGGGGCCTTCTTTCCTCAGGCTCAGATCTTTACCCGTCTTGATCCCTCTGTATGTGACTATTTAGTCTTAGAGCCGGGTCATAGGCCCCTGTCCCTGATTGGTATGCTTCAGTAGAAACAGCCCCAGCACCCCATACTATAGAGCCCAGTGTCTTCCCACCTCGCAGTGGCGCGTGATCCCTGGTACTTGCCAAAACCGCCTGTGCTCTCCTTGCAGGTACCCTTCTGAACTGGCTTCTGCTCTCTCAGCACTGGCAGAGTTCCCAGGTATCTGCCTGAGGTCTGGCCCTGGAACTGAGCTAGGTCAGTTTGCCCAAGGATCATGTCTGCCTGTGTATGGGGGGGGGGTCGTGGAGAGAAGTGTGCTAGAGAATTGAGTGCTGGAGGGAAGGGGCCCCATGAGGGAACCAGCTGAGAGGAGACAAAGGCCGGAGATTGGGGTGGAGGAGGGGGCGGCTCTCCAGAGCAGGGAGCCACTGGGGAACCCTGCCTGTGCTGGTGCAGGAGCTGGGGGGGGGAGGGTGGGTTTTGGTTCAGGTCCGGCTGGGGTCCAGGGTTTGGATCCCAGCTGGAAAATCAATCCTTTACCGACAGAGTCCTGGAGACGCTGTTACTCATCCACCTTCTTGCTCCACCTCCTCATACCCACATCTTGAATTGCATTCCATATGTTTTCTTCTAGAATTTTCAGCATTCAGCATTTGAGATTAAAGCCTTTGATCCACTTTGAACTGATATATGTACAGGGTGAACAGTATGGGTCTAACTTCATTCTTCTACAGGTGGATATAAGGATTTACCAGTACCATTTGTTAACTTGGCTTTCTTTTTCCACTGAATGTTTTTGTCTGAATATCAAAGTTTAAGTGGCCAAAGCAATATGGTTTAATTCTGTTTCACTAGTCTTTTGTTGCCTTATCTGTATTTTGGGTGCCAGTACCACAGTACCATGATGGCTTTGTCAATATTGTTCTGTAGTATAATTTTAGATCTCCAACTATGTTCTTTCTCTTTAGGATTGCTTTGGGCATTTGTGATCATTTACATTTGCATATCAATTCTTGGATTGCTATTTTCCACTTCAGTGACTAATATTATTGGAAATTTGTGGGAATTGCATTGAATATGTAAATAACATTTGATAATATAGTCATTTTCACAATATTAATTGTGCTAATCCAGAGATACAGGAGAAAATAAGAGTTGAATATTGCTAGCTTGGAAAAGTAGGAAACCATACACTAATAGTGGGAATATAATTTAGCATGGCAATTTTAGAAATTTTTTGGATGGTCCTCAAAAAAATAAAATTAGGAATACCATATCATTCAATAATTCAATTAATGGGTGGTTTTGTATCAAAAATGAAATCATTATATGGAAGATTGAAATGCATATTCCCATTTACCGCGGTAGTATTTACAATACTAATAATTTAGAATTGACTTAATTGATTTAAGAATAAATGAATGGATAAAGAATATATGGCATGTACACAGTAGAAGACTATTTAGCTATAAAAAGAATAGAATTATTTAACTTGTTACAAAATGTATATGTATATGTGGCTCATTATGTAAAGTTAAATGAGCTAGACACAGGACTATAAATACTGCATTATCTTATTCCTGGGTGGAATCTTAAAAATCTTACCAAATGGAGATTTAAATATGTAATTATCATAGATTTGAGAGAGGAAAGAGTTGGGATGATGATAGAAAATAGTCAACAGGTATAAGATGACAACTAGAATTAAAAGAATGAATTCTAGTGTTTTAGCACACAGAAGCATATCTCTAGCTTAAAGCAATGTGTTGTAGATTCCAAAATTGCTAAAAGAGAACTTTTAAATACTCTTTCAACAAAGAAATGATACATTTATTATGCTTTAGGTAGGGTAACCATTCTTATTTGATCATTTCACGATGTATGTATGTGCTAAAGAATTATATTGAACTCCTTAAGTATGTGTAATTTTTGTTTGTGTTTTAAAATTTAATCACTAAGAAAATATATGACATCAATTAATTATTATAATATTTTATTTTTATTTTTATAAGTGTGTTTTCAAACAGTATTCAGTAACATAAAAAGTGTATATAATTTATTTCAGGTTAATAAATTTTAACTAGAATTAGAAGATGATATTTTGATGGTGTTTATATACAAAGTGCATAGGAAATACTAAATAAATAAAATGTTAAAAGTTTTTTTCCTTTTCTTTCTTTTCTTTTTAAGTCAGGTCTCACTAAAGTCAGGCTAATGTGTAGCTGTCTCTGTAGCTCAGACTAGACTGGAATTTATGGCTATACTCCTACCTCAAACTCCTGAATGCTTGAATAATAGGCAGGAGTCACCACACCCAATGCAAAATGTTTATTTCTTTTTGGTGATCCTTATTTTTCTCTTTATGTATTTATTTTTTTGAAATATTTTCTTCAGTGGATGCATGTTCCTTTCTGTTGTTTTATTTATTTTATTTTTAAACTTTTATTTAAATTTTCATACATGTGCCTAACATATTTAGATCATAATCGTTTCCCATTACCTTCTTTTGAACCTCCATCCAGCTTCCCCTTCCACTGATTCCCTTCTTTATGACTAATCCCTCTCCTATTCTGATGGGATTTTTGCCCTCCTTCATCATCCATGTTAGGATGTTGGTGGGCCCAATGTTGGGTAGCTCAGGATTAGTCAATGACAGCTACTTTTTATTGATTATATATTTATTTGTTTTTAATTTTCTCAAGTGTGTATTTATATATGTATGGATGTACAGAACTATGGTTGAGCTAGGATCCCTCACTCGTACAAAGGAATGCTTGTTTGGCTTTTCATGTGTGGCTATGGAATTGAACCAAGACCACCAAACTTTGTAAGCAAACACCTTTGACCACTGAGCTATGCCCCCATTGCCTTGTTTTATTTATTTTTGAGAAAAGGTCTCACTATGTATCCCAGGCTTGACTTGAACTTGTAATCATTCTGGTTTTCAGGCATGCACCTCTCCAGATTATGTTCTTTTATCATAAAATGCTGATTCACAATATGGATACTCTATAGCTGAAATGAACTTCCTCTATGAAATGTCAAAATTCAAGCATCTATACATTTATTTGGAGTCAGTCAACAACTAGGGAGGTATTCAAAATTCATTAACAATTTGAAGGCATAAACACAATAATACTGCAGAAATCTTAAAGTAGAAAAAGCTCATCCCAAATAAAGTGCCTTACAATGTATTGGTGTATGCAAGCATATATAGGTAAAAGATAAATTCAAAAGCCAGCATATAATTGCATCATTCAGAAGATATGGTGTAAATGAGGTTCTTTAGATGGCAAACTGTTGGAGAGATCATATTTTACAAGTCCCTGGGTCTTTTGTTTTTTTTTTTTTTCATTTAGCTTTTCCTTTTTATGATGCATTAAATTTTTGATCATATCCACTTTGCTATAAGAATAGATTTTATCATTTAGCATTGTATTATCAGAAATAAGCCAACTAGACCATGCATTCGAGGTAATTTCATTTTATCTGGAATTATAATTGAAGAATTGCATTTTCAATGTTAGAAGAACATTAAAATGGTTCCTAACATGAACCTTGGTTGACTGCATACAATCCTATTTAATATCTCCATTGATAGCATTCATTTAAAATCATGTGCCAAATTCTTGGGGGGGGGGAAACCTTGAATAAAATTAGTTTCTAAAGGAACAGAGAAGGTAACGTGTTTTTTTTCTCTTGAAATTAATGACAATCTTAAAATGTCAGGTCTGCCTGCATTTAAATAGCATATTCATGGAAACATGAGCTATTTTTGCATAGCATAAAAATACACATGAGTGGTCATAGAACTTCTGGAGGATAAGTACCTATTTCATCTGTTCTTTATACTATGAGACAGCATGCAGAAATGTCCTTTACACAAAGCTTTCACAATATTGGCAAGGAAAGAAAAATGGCCAAGTGGTTTGGTTAAACTTCTAATAATTATGAGATTAAAATACAATTCAGTTACTTATATTTTATTTTCACTTTGGCAATTTAATATAAAAATGCTTAGCAATAGAGTATAATAGAATTTACTTTGTTCCCATTATAGAGACTGAGTCACCTCCATTTAATGTAAGGGCAAAGTGGTGCAGATGTATAGTTTAAAGGTATCATGGATGATTAGCTTGATAAATATAATCTTCTAAGTATCTACAATTTGGAAAGTGCATTTTTACTTTTCCTCACAGAACAAGAGACATACAAAAAGGCATGATTAACATGGATGTAAAATGGGCAAGAAACACATTTGGAAAATCATCAAAAACATATTTTCTAATATGAGAATAATAGAAAAGAAGCTAACAAAGATAAATACAGGAACCATACTATCATCCTCTGGGATAGGAAGAGGGAACCCGAACCATCAGGGTGAAAGACATGAGGTTTAAAAGGGTTAAATGATAAGCTCTATTCAGGCAACAATTTTCTTAAATTATCAGAAAAACCATACCTAGTTAACTGTCATCTTTGTCAATCAAGTCAATGTATTCTGTTTTAGCACTGTAACTAGGAATTTTTTTATTGCTATTAGTTCTCACTGCTTCTAATGCTATTATGTGGGATGTCTTTTTCATTGGCTGTCCTAACCATTGCTATGCTAGAGTGCTGAGAGTCAACTGACAAAGTATCCCAATAGCCCCCATGTGTGACAGCCTGGAAGCCAATTGCCTGGAACATTAAAGAAGAGGTTAATGACTTGAAATAAAGTTTTGAAGACAATGGAAGTCAAGTGTAAATGAAAAATTGATCCTAATGTTGACCAAATTTCATCCAATGGTTGAGTTCATGCTGCATTGTGAGTGCTACTTATATCTAACTCTTGCATTAGAATTTAAGATATCCAATCTCTCTTGCTCACTCGCTCTTCTCTCTCTCTCTTTCTGTTTCTGAGAGTTTTCTTTAACCCAGTTATATGAAGAAGATGTGATACAGCATGCATGATAGTTGTGAAGGTTAATCTTCATTGATGACCTGACATAATTTAGAATCCAGTCCCATAAAAGACATACCTCTAGGCCCTGTCTGTGAACTCATTTTCAGAGAGCATTAACTGAGAATGGAAGATCCGACCCTGTATGTGGATGACACCATCCCATGAGCTAGAAAAAAGGGAGAAAGCTCAGGCATCAGCATTCATGTCTTTCTGCTTCCTGACTGCAGATGCAATATAACAAGTGGCTTTTCACCCCTCACCCTGCATTCTCCACTATGATTGACTGTACCTTCAAACTGCAGGCCAATATATACCCTTCCTTCCTTAAGTGGTTTTGTCACGTATTTGTGTTAGTAATGAAAAAAAAAAGTATTTCAATATAGGAGAGCCAATGAGGTGTTAATTTAAGCAGAGCAAAAACAAGAGATGGGTAAAAATAGTTGTAAGTCAATCTCGTCAAGTTTCTGTGTTATGCCTTCACTTCTATCAACATTTCCTATTCCATCTCATCCTAATTGGAAATATTCAGTTTTATTTGTAATGCAAATGTAGGTAACTGAAAGTAGCAATTGATCACAATAGAAATTTATGACATTCATAATTTTGAAAATTACATCTTTGTTTGAAAATAGTTCAGTTCACAAAACTGTTGCTATGTGCCCCTTGCATTTCAGGCCAGTACTAGACATTAATGTGGATATGTGTATAAATAGAGTAAAGCATAAAATGATTTAGAGAGCTAAATTTTATATGGTATCTGAAAAGACAAACCATAAAACCCCATGAAGGCAGGATTCATGCCTAATATTTTCTTTCTTGTAAACTAAATATCCAACAAGTGTCTTATACAAAAGTTATCAGTAAATTTTGAATGAAGGTACAACATTAGGTGTTGAGTATAACTAAACTACATAGGAAGACAAGCTGCACAAACTGGAGCATGGAGAGAATTATTTAGAAGAGAAGTTGTTTAAATCAAGTCTTAAACATTAAGAGCTATCTATGCTAAAAAAAAGTAGAGGGTCAGTAAGCATGAGTACTAGAAAAGGAAATAGCATGAGAACTAGTAAGGAGAAATAAAATTGAATGGTTAGTTTAAAAAGCTGAATGCATTTTGGTAATATCAGTGTTAAATATATTGATGCAGCATTTTAGTTTTGTGTCCTTAGGGATATTGATTAGGAAAGGGAAATATATCTATGTGATATGCACATGTTGATAAGGAAAAGTATAGCTTTCTATATTTTAAAATATGAATTTTAGCAACAATACAGACATCAACTCAAAATTATTTTTAAATCTAATCTTAAGTCTCCAAAATAATCAGTTACAAATAAGTAAGAATAGTTCTATGAATAAATGACTTATTCTGGAGCCAACGGTGGATTTCATCAAAACACTAACTCCAGCTTTCTATCTCTAATGATTCTAATAGTGATTTCAGAAGTTACATAGGGAAATATTCTTTCACAAAGCCAGATGGACCCAAACATAGCCCAGAGTTTGGCCACATAGCCAGATATGTTCAAATTATTTGTGCCATTATATTTTCCTCTCCAGAATGTGAAGGATATTATGTCTATGTAGTAGATATAGTTTGCTTTCAGCTCATTCAGTTCCTTTTTGAAATGAGCTTCAGTAATGGGTCAGATGTGTGACAATTCAGATATTTCCTAAGATATGAATTCAAAAGGCAGATACAGGATTATTTTAGCATGAACCATTTATTTTTTAAACATACGAATAACACATGCCCATTATAGCAAAACAAGAAAATATTGATAAGCAAGAATTTTAAATCATCCCATATCCCACAATTCAGCATTAACCATCATATATATATATATATATATATATATATATATATATATATATATATATATATATATATATATGTGTGTGTGTGTGTGTGTGTGTGTGTGTGTGTGTGTGTGTACTGTGTGTATATGTATTTCTGTATGAGAGAAATTTAAATTTAATAATAAAAATACAACTATATAAAAATGTTCCAAAACTGGAATTTATACTTAAATTTTTGTAGCTACAGATATTTTTCTACTCAATATAGAATACTGGGAGAGAACAGCAAACCAAGAAAGGAGCACTTGTGCAATGAAGGAGCCTGGGCCTGGGGGAGACAATCAACAGCTTTCAAATTCGGCCAATTTTCCACTTAGTGAGGGTTGTCTGGAACTAGGGATTCAGGGTGATAGTCACCGGATCCCGTACTCTTGGGCTCCTGAGACAAGATGCACTGTGGGAGCGATTGACGGAAAGGCTACTAAAAATAGAATCTAGGTAATCCAGAAATGTGTATATTTGTTAACCTATACTGATCACACTCTCCGATGGAGATTGTTCTTGTATTTTTCAGGATGCAGCGAGAGAGCTGGGGCCCATCTAACCCTACCAACCGACTGTAGGCCGATACCTGAGATTCTGGCAAGAGAGGAGCCACCACAGTCATACCATGGAGGATCCATATGGCACCCAGCAGAGAAGGACGGGAGGAATGAGGGACCCACAACCACAGACATTCAATCTACACAGGATAAGCCAGTGAGACAGAAACCAACAATCTTCAACACAAAGACCCCAAAACTCACAACCTTAAAGCACCACGACTCAGGGACCTATGCGGAAGAGGGGGCGGAAAGATTGTAAGAGCCGTGGTGGGGGAGACTATCCAGAAGCATGGCACCCTTCAGTATCACCACACTTGGGCCAGGAGGACTGGGCTGAGTACTAGGCTATCCAGGGTCCCCTGCCACAAGGACTGATCTGGACAGCCCAAGGAGGAGGATATCCAGCTGATTGGGGATGGGAAGGGGACATTGGGGAATTGGGGATAAGAACTCATTGTTTGCCCAGTGAATAATGTAACTCATTATGGACAATAAATATATATTTAGGGGGAAAAAAGCAAAAAAGAAGGCAGAACAACATGATATCAGTGAGAACAAGAAAAGACTAGGGGCAACTACATTCCATCGTCAGGAGAAAGTATGCATGCTCAGTGCAAAAACATAGAATTCAAAGTTGCATATACTTTTCTAAATGCAAATCCAACTAAATTACATAAATATAAATTAACTAATCCAACTAAATTACATATATATGTAATTATATATAATTATATAATATAATTATATATATGTAAATTACATATATATGTAAATTACTACTAAAATACATATATATATATATATGAAGGCATAAGTTTAAGATAAATCATATATCAAAGTTCTGTCAGTTTACCTATTTCCTTCTCAAATTTATTATTTTGTTACTAGGCTACTACTATTATCTCATATTGGCCCTGCAGTATTTTATTTAAAAATAGCCAATTTTCCCAAGCAATATATATATATATATATTGACTTCTTGTATCATTCTACTGGAATTTGTGTGAGAAAAATAATGAAGGCAACTTGTTGAACTGAAAAAATATGATAAAAATATGTTGGACTATATTAAGATTATATTCAGGAAACATATATATGTAAAAATTGGGAATAAACACAAATATCTAATATGGTAACCGTAAGGTGAAGTACAAGAATATTTTCAGATGTTTTCTCAGTCCTTCTATAGTTCTTCAGGTTACAACGAGAAAACTTCATCTCTCCTCCTATGAGTCTCAATTATTTAAAGTTAAGCTTATTTAGAATAACCTCAACAATTACTGTGCTGTGTCAAAATCTAGTTGATTTCTCCATCCACCCATTAATATATTGATAGCTAGAATTGAAAGCCAATTCATATGAAACCTCTTTAGTTAAACAGTTCAAGCTGTTAAAAATACCATCCCATTCAGAAATGAGAAGCATGTCAAAATAGGAAAAACAGAAACTACATTTTAATAAAATAATAAACCTTTCCAACTCCTGAAATTTTTGCTCAAAAAGTTTTTCTTAGAATTGTTCTTTCAGTTGCATGAACTAGGTTCCGAATTTAGTCATTGAACTCTATGGACTGCTTAACGCATTTCAAAAATTAGTTGTCATGTGAGACATAAAAAGGAAACATTTAGTCAATTCCCAAGAGAAATGTTTTCTTGTCCTAAAAAAAGAGATATAGTGAAAGGAAGAGCAAGGTAGAGATAGAGAAAAATAATTAGTGAATGGAAAAGGGTATATCATAATATTGGACTTAACTAGTGATGTTTTATTAATATTTAAAACCATTCATCCAATTAATTATGAATATATTACATGTATTAAAGTCCAATGAAATACCACTCTTAAAAGGTAATGTCTACTAACAGATATTTTCTCCAAAAGAATGGTTGCAAATTTGGGTATAATAAGTGAATAAGTACACTGAATAGTTATTTCACCTTTGTTTTGTTTGACAGTATCTTCCTGGAGTTTTAGTCAGTAATTATTAATTATTTATTTTGTTATGTTTAAGTCAATCAATGTGACAGTTATTTACTATTCTTGATAATTAGATGTAGTGATTAAAGCATGCCTTCTATTACACTGGAGTTTCCCTTTAAAGTAACTCATCAACAGGAAACAAAGGCTGATTTGATATTGTTATAGTAGCAGTCTTTCAATGAAAATCATAGTTATCTTATTTATACACTTAGTAGGTCTCATTAAAATATGCTTTGCATACCTAATGTTGTTTAGGAGTTTGATAGTAAGCGAGTAGCAACTAGTCATTGTTTTCTGTGCACAATTATGGATATTATTGATAAACCTGACAGACTAGACTGTATCAGTCACCTATAAGACACATGATTGGATTGTGTTTAGTCTGGAGTACATATATGAGAGGCAAGCAAATACATTAATATCAATGCCTGGTAAAACAATGAGAGGCAAATGATTATAATAAATAATTAGACTGCAAAATGTAATGAAAATGAAAGAATTCATAATTCAGATTCTCATTGAAAATCTATATGAACCAGGAGTGTCATAGATAGGTAAAGGTTTACATAAGTAAGAACACTGATTTAGATTGTTTACATATAGAGTTACCTCCCAACCACATGTAAAGACAAGATGAGGGCAGTCTGATTCACTTTGAACTGAGGACTGAATGCTACACTTCATATCTTGATGATGAATAGGCATAGATTCTGGACAGACTTGCACAAAAAATGCCAATTTTTTCTCAGAAGAACATATCTACAGGGCTTGAGAAATGAAAATTGAAGATTGGCCAGATATTTAATTTTAAGTGATAAAAAATCATCAAGAGAAAAGTAATATCTAGTAAATAAAATACAGCAAATATAATGCATTAATTTCCATTAGATATTAAGTAATAAGAATAATCAGAATAGGGTATTAGGATATAACTCAATGGTAGAGCACTTGTCTAACATGTTTGAGATCTTAAATTCCCTTGCCTGCATTGTAAAAAATAGTCAAAAGAATATGAGCACTTAATATTTATTAGCATTGAAATGGGCAGTTTGTCAGGAATACGGTTTTTCAGAACCATGCCATATTTTATATCAGCAAATCATCACACAACACTGTATAATGGGTGTGACTATTATCAATAATTCATAGATCAGGAAAGTAATGCTCAGAGAATACTGAGGTTAAAAGGACCTGCATAATTTTATGCAATTTTAGGGAGTTGGGGGGAGCCAGGAGGACAGGCCTGGAAAGGGCAGTGTTGTTATTTTCTGGGAATTATCAATTAGAGCAATGATTTAGAGCCAGCTGATCTACTTTCTTCTCAATACTAGTCAAGCCTCAGATGGTTTAACAATCTGTCTTTCCTTCACTTAACCATTTGCTATGATTTGCAAGTGACTAACCTTCTTAGTTCTGTGGAAGCCCCCAGCAGCAGATTGTCAAGGACAAACTGAAGTACAATTGTGTATGACTTCTGAAAATTTCTGGCATCTTACTAATGGACTGATTTTTCTAGAATAATCATCTCTGGGGTAGCAATTTAAACCTATTCTGAGACTCTTGCTAAGCATAACACTATGTTATTTAAAAAAAAAAAACAAGACATTGACTATGGCTACAAAAAATGAAGAATAACTGGCTTATGTGAAGGAAGAGTTTATTTAGGTATTATTTTAGAAGGATACTTTAAAAAATAAAAGAGCAAAGATGAAAATGGAAGATACATTTGGTCAATGGAAAACTATTCTTGGTGGGGGAACATGAACACACATCTTCTCCCCAGATAGGGCACAAATGACCAACCAAAGGATTATTTCACCAAAACCAATTTGGTAAACCAATGAGTTTATTGGAGTGTCTTACAGAGCAGACTGAGGGGTTTCTTTATTTTGGGCCCCCAATAGAGTACTTTGATGGAACTTCATGTGTCCATATTATTCCTGGGATAAAGAGCAGCTGCACCACAGCCCAGTTCTCTGTGGCCATTTTTAGGAGCTCCTTGTTCCCATACAGAAGTATGGAGACCCATATCAGCACTTCAGTGGGGCTCACTATATCGGGTTTACCCCAGCGGATGCACAGAGCATGAGACCCCAAAGCAACTCTCCAGTGGTAGGCACTATACTGTGATTACCCCTGGGGTAAGTAGCTCTTTGTTTCCTATATTCTCTAGTGACCCCTGAGATCACAATACCTCATGTGTTATAGCATATGGCTGACAAGGGGGCACCTGAATCTCAGGTCAGGGTCCGATCACCCTCCCCACACCTTGTCTCCTAAATTGACCCAGCTGCTTTTGGTACAGCTGACAACAGTTGTTTACACCTTTCAATGTGGAGGAAATTTGCCATACAACACATGACCTGTGTGTTTGAAGCAGAGCCTTCAACTCATTTGAAGCTTTCATATTTGATGGAAAATAAACTTCCTGCTTCCTGATGATCCGATGTGGCTATGATTCTTATGTTCACTACTTCCTCTTCTGTCACTGCTTACCTAGGCCTACTTAATCTTTTTTTTAACTAAAATCATGGAAACAAAGCTTTAACCAGTGTCATAGACTATGGCATTAAGGTTAAGTATTCATCATCAAGTTCTTGCAATGCTTTAGTGTACATGAGGGACAAATCTCTGATCTCCACTCTTCTGTTAAGCGTATTAAATTATTTGTTAATCTTCAGTTCCTTTACCTTGATCTGGACTATCTTAGCTACATATTTTTCACCTGATATTTCTTAATGTGAATATTACATTAGTATCTTCCCCTCCTAAACTCCTTTGAACTTCAAGCAATTATTAATAAAGCATTCTTCCTGAGAGTCACATCTGAATGAAAATGAAGACTTCCTCACTGTGGAGAAAACACTAACCCTATGTTACTTAGATGTACCTCAAAATTGTTTATGTTCTTTATAAAGGCAAAACATTCACTTTGGATAAACGTTCAAATTGACTAGAACTTTCTTAGGTCATTTTAAAAAGTACCCCAATCCAATTTCTACAATGTGCAATTTCTACAGCTCCACCATAATACTGAGGGTGGTGGTGGTAGTAGCAGTGGCGGCAACAGCAGCCGCAGCAAATTGTTAGAAGAGCTAAACATTACTTTAAGAAACTTCAGAGCATTAGCTTTTTTAAACTAGTGAATAGGAGCTGCAGACAAAACCTCTGGCATAAGATTAGAATCTCAATAATTCCTGGGTTCAGGTGGTTTACAACATTAGCTGCAATTGGAAAAATATTTGGATTACTTCATTTTTCCATATGGAAAAGAATTTTTGATGTTTTGGCATCGGGTCAGGTAGGAATGGTTGTCTAAACCAAGTTTACTTCTAAGAATAATGCAGGCAAATGTGAGCCCTTAATGACATATCAGGAAATCTTCCATGGCCTCTTTTAAAGCTTTTATTACTCTTCTTTTCTCTTATGTGGTTAGAAATGAGATAATGACTACCTGGATCATAGTTGAACATAAAAGACAGACATAATTTCAGCAAAAAGCCAGAGTGTTAAATTTTAACTAATTAGTTGGCTCAAATAGAATCAGTTTGATAGCTAACTTTGCTCAGATAAATGTCCAGTTAAGAATTGAATGAGTGCACAAGGCAGAGTGAAATTGCCCTAGTCCTGCTGAGGTTTAGTCAGAGGAAATTCTCCAAAGCTATGGCAGTTTCTCCATCACTTAATATTGCTCAGACTATACTTCTCAGAATAATTTTTCTTATTTGATTTTTAGACTAGAAGTCTTTTTTTCTTGAGAGGGGAAATGAGAATAGAAAAGAATTTCATTAAAATAAGCATAAACACCACTTGTTAAAGAAATTGACTTCCCAGGAAATCTATGACACTTTCCCATTGAGACAATATATTATAAGTGGAACCTTTAATATTACATAGAATGAAAGTATGTAGAACATAGAACCTAGTAGCTTGGTGACTTTATATAGGATAAAACTTCCTTTATGGGGATACATGCCTTTAATCCTAGCACTCAGGAGGGAGAGGTAGGAGAATCACTCTGAGTTGAAGGATAGTCTAGGAATTCAGAGTGAATTCCAGGTCAGACTGGGATACAGTGAGATCTAACCTTGAAAAAAAACAAAACAAAACTCGATTTATTTTTAAACCATAATCACCATTTTAAAGGTGAAATAACACATGACACTTGGCCTTGATTCTGTGGTGTTCCCATCATAACATGTAAAGACTTTTAGCCTCTCACTCATTGAAGCACTCCTAAGAGAATATGGCTTGCAGGCATCACACCCAACTTCCCTTCAAGTCTTCAGCTAAGAAAATGTCTGGTCTTGCATGACACCTCTCATCTGTACATTCTAATGAGCAATAAAATGAATTATATATAACCCCAACACAAGCAGAGAGAGTACCAATGCACTCTGTGTTCAGGAATTGAAGAACTATTATGGAAAACCTGAATATGCAGTCGAGTAAGTGAAAAGTTAAAAAGTCACTGACTCAGGAATGAGATCCCATCTTCCCAACAAAGAAAAGCAAATGGGTGGCTGATGAAAGGAGTGGTGCGATTTTATAAGATAGTCCTGAGAATACAAAATTGAAGAACTCTATATGAATAGAGGTGACAGATTGCTATGTACAAGAATTAAATTATAACTGCAGCAAAGAACTTGAGGCTATTTTTAGTCACACGTAGCAAAAAGGCTAAGTGCATCTTCACCAATTCTGGGAGGAAATATTTGCACATAAACTTTCACTTGCAGATTTGTAGCTGGTAATCAGTGCAGCAGATTTTTTTTTTATCTCTGCAAGTGCATATTGTTTAGGGGACATGCAAGCAGGCAGAAGGTTCCTTTGAAATGCTCTGTATTCCCCATGGGGCAAAACTCACATTCTTAAACTGCCTCAGTGCTCTATTTTATAGTTCCACCCTCCCCTCCAGGACTGGGATTTCATACTCAGAGAGAGCCAAGGCAGATTGGAATTATTCAAAAGGAAAAACAAGGAAGGTTTCATTAATGGGCTGCTGGCAAGCAACCTCTGCAGTATACATTTTACTCCCACATACATTTTGTTCATGCATACACACTTATGCATATGATTTTCTTTTACCTTTTGAAGAGACTATCACACTTTTATAAAGATAGAAAGCCTCTGAAGAGAATTCAATATGTGTTATGTTTTAGTAGTTTAATTTAGAGGTAACAAAGGGGAGGTATACAAATCCAATTTCAGTAACAAAGATGAACTACTGACATATTTGGTGAAGTCATGTTCAATTTCAACACCAAACAGTCTTTTTCCCAATATGTGGCAAAGCTAATTAAATTTAAGTCTAATATTATGGAGGGCAGGAAAAGAGCTATTCATGCTTGATATATGTGTTGAGGGATGATGGGTTGGAGAATACATTTTAATTCTTACTGTGAGGAGAGCAGTTACTGAATAGCTTATATCAGAAGGAGTTGAAACTTTTGTTCCATTTCCTCTCAATAGTGGATGACATTAATTCTAGGTCCTGAGCCAGATTCCAGAGCAGCTACTGGATAAAGAATTATCGAGTGCATAATAATATAATACTTAATTGTTTTATTATTTCACTTCTTTTAAGAGTATAATGTGAAGAAAGTACACATGTCTTGGAAATACATTAAGAAGAAATATTTTAACTAGATCATATATTTGAGTATGAAAAGCTTAAACAAAGGCATGTCTTTATAACCATTCTATTTTGAATATTTTGAAATATAACTAGGAATGTTTAAGAAGTAATTAAGAAGCAAAAATGCATCTCTGCAGAGCCACAGTCTTGTCAGCAGTGAGATGTGCATCCATTGTGCTGCTAGACATGCTCCTTCTATTATCAGGTCTCCCCATAAACCCTCCTAAATTCCATGCATTTGATAGAGTTACATTTTAGAATACAAAACTAAAAAAAATTACTCACTACGTTTCAAGCTATAAGAAATTTATAATTCAGACTTTACTTGGTGAAAATTTGTAAGTTATAGACTTCAAGAGAGGCTATTTTTAAAGTGATGCTCCCATTGTTTGGAATCCTGAATGTGACTATTTTCTTTTAAAGAGGAAAATGTTAGCAAATGTACAAACAAGTGAGGAAGACAGAGACAGAGGTCTGCCTTGGCAGGAAACAGAAGGAAAGTTCTAAGGAAATTCAATATAAAAAGAATAGAAATAGTAGGCCAGTATAGAACAGACCAATGGAAACAATGTTTTTTTTTGTTTAGTTTTGTAGCAGAGACTTTATTAAAAATGAGAAAAAAACATATCAAGAGCTGTATATAACACTGAAGGAGGTATTCATGCTGGAGAAAAGGAAACTTTCAAATCAATTAGCAACCCTAATAACAGGGCAATCTGTCCCAATTATTGAAGTTGTGAAACCTCTTGAAATTGACAATCTTTGTTTTCAGTCACCTTTCTTATTGCTGGCACAAAGAACCTTATTAAAAGCAAGCTGATGGAAGAAAAGTCTTATTTTGGCTGACAGCCTTGAGGAGAAGCTCCATGGTGGCATGGAATACAATGGCACCAGCAGAGGCTGGAAATCACTTCCTGGCCAACATCAGGTGGACAACAGCAACAGGAAGGTGTGCCAAACACTGACAAGGGGGAAGCTCCCTATAACACACATAAGCCCTCTCACAAAAACACACCTCCAAAAAGGTTCCAATTACAATATTGCCATCAGCTGGGGATCGAGTATTCAGAGCACATAAGTTTATAGGGGACACCCAAATCAAACCAGTACACCATGGATTTGTGTTCATATTTACAGAACAATATTTGTTACTAATTTCTTGATTTCTGATAATTCTTTGTAAAATGCTTCTATATTGAAGTGGCATCTCTGCCACTGAACTTCTACTATTCCATAAATTGTTCAGCCCCTTTTGTTTTCCACATGTTTCAATTCACAAAGCTTTTTATGATAGGGGATGTTCCAAAAGGGAACTTGCAGGAAGATTACTGTATAAAAAGGTCTAAGCTTGAAATAGTGCCTATTAATGCCACTAATTTTATAGGGATAGTTCCACAATGCTATGTACACATTTATATTTTGAATTCATTCCACTAGGAATTTTGTCTGGTCTAGGTATTATAATCATCTATTCTCTTCTGTTTTGTTATCAAGTTGACACTGAATGTAGCATTCACAGAAAATCTGAAAGCTAAAGGAAGCTTGTCATTTTTGCTGCCATAATGTGACTAAGGTCTGCCAGTTAGTGAGAATGGATGAATGTTATAACTAGTTAAATACATGTAATAAAGTCAAATGTGGTGGTTCACTCCTTTAGTCCCAGCACTCAGGAGGCTTAGGTTGGAGGATCTCTGTGAGTTCAGGGCCAGCAATTTGATTTTAAAAATAGGCAACTGGCTTTTTCTTTGATTAATTCATGAACAATGTAAAATATAATTTGAACGTAGATTTTTTTCTTTCTCAAAATACTGTCAAAAGAAGTCATTCCCACAGTAATTATTTGAAAGCAAAGAAACTGTAGGAATTCTGTTGCTATGATCACCATTACACAAGAGCATTCATTGGTACATTTCTTTAGAAGCAATGTCTTGTAATGGCTTCAATCATGATTAACTGAATCAAAAGTTAAGGTATCTGTCATTAATGTTCATGTTACTACCATGCCAATTCCAGGAGAAAATGACCTGATGTTCATAAACAAGAAATATTTTGCGAAAAGCTATAACTTTTAAGCAAAAGAAATAATTTAAGGTTTTACAAATATTATAAAAAATTCACATATGCATGAGTCTTTGAATTCACCTAGCTAATAGACTGCTTTTACCTATTAAAGTAGTGTCTTGGTTTGATTCAGGTGTCCCCCACAAACAAATGAATGTGATCTGATAGATCGATCCTCAGCTGATGGCAGTTTGGGTTTTACAACCTCGATGAAGCTGTGTTGTCAGGGGCGGGTTTATGGGGTTATAAACCAGCTTCCCTTTGCCAGAGCTTGGCTCACCTTCCTGCCACTGTTTGCAGTGTTGTGGCAGAGGTGATGTCCAGCCCTCTGCTCATGCCATCGTTTTCCCTGCTGGGATGGAGTCTCCCCTCGAATCAGTAAGCCAAGTAAACCCATTCCTCCACAAGCTGCTTTTGTTTGGGTTCTTTCTGCACAGCAACTAGAAAGCTGACTGCAACAAGTAGTAAATCTTAAATGCATGTTTCAATTGTCATTAGAACAATGGTATTTATTTGTTAATGATATAAGGACCAATTGCACTCTTTTGAAGATTTTTTGTTGTGTGTGCGTGTGTGTTGGGGGGTGGCGGCTAACGTGTGTACTGGTACTCATACATTTGTTTTGAAGTGAGTCTTTCCCTGGACCTAGAGCTCACCGATTCAGCTAGACTAGGTAGCAATAAGCCCTAAGGATCTGCCTGCCTCTGCCGTGCCAGAACTGGGATTATTGGCATGTGTACCATCATGACTAGAGTTTTCATTGGTGCTAGGGATCCCAAACTAGGCCTTTATGCATGTAGGAAAAACAATTTATCTGCTGAGCCATGTCTTCATTTTCAATAATAGAAAATGATCTTGAAAGAATCCCAGCTTGCTTTTGAGAGCATAAGAAGCTCTTTGGTTTGAAGTTTTATATTCTGAGTGAATTCTCATTCTTCAGAGTCCCAGACTAACTGAAACCAATATTGATGCACCAGAATTTTTACTATCTAGTTTTCCCTGGTCAGTAAATTTGAATCATAACAAGTTAATTATATGTATTCCTGCATGTGAAAATGTCAACATATTCCCTTTTTAAGCCTAGCCAAAAAGTAATGCCAGTAATGCCAGTGAGGATGATCATATGATCAGATAAAGGAATCCTTGTAGGCTATTAGTAGTTAGGCTTATTACTATAATGGAGAATCATGCTATATTTTATGATGTCTAGCTGTGTATCCAAATGAAACAAAATCAGAATATCAAAGAAACAAATTCATATCTATGCTAGTTGTTGCATTCCTCGTAATAGCTAATATGAGAAATCAATCTAGGTGATTATAGAGATGACAGAATAAAATTTTTCAAAGTGAAATATTCGGTTACTATACAAAATGAAAGCCTATAACCTTCACAAAAATGGATGGAGCTGGAAGACAATATGCTAACTGAAAAATGACACAGAAGGGCAAGTCCCAACATTCTTTACTTATGTGGAGTTTAAAAAAAGTAGACTGCCTGAATGTAGAATATTGATTATTGAAAATTGAGAAGAATGAACAGGGTGTTCCATAATAAAAGGAATTTGTATGGATATATTAAAATCACATCAAACCCCATTAATATATAATTAGGGCACACTAGTCAAGAAATTTATTATCCCTTTTTTATTGAATGGGAAGACTACTAATATAAAAAATCTATCCTAAGGATAAAAGAAAGAAAAGAAAAAATATGATTTATATTAAATGCAGATTCATTTTCTTTATCCTGGTACTTTATTGCTCAATTCCTTCTTAGTATGGAACCGCTACCCTTCCCCCAACACACACACATCATTTTGACTGCTACATCAGATACCTGTGCAGCTATCAAAAACTGTAAATCAAATGAGGGAATAGGTCTTTTTCTGACCATCATGGAAATTTATGTTTGGAAAAAATTCTACTTTTATTTGTTACTAGGTCTGAGGTGATTATAAGAAGCATATTTTTATTTCATTTTTGTAAATAATATTTGTGGTTTTTTATTTGTTTTTTGAAGTAGGGTCTTGCTCTAGCACAGGCTGATCTGGAATTCACTATGCATTCTCAGGGTGTCCTCAAACTCATGGCGATCCTCTTAACTCTGTCTCCCAAGTGCTGGGATTAAAGGCATGTGCCCCCATGCCTGGATTATTTGTGGGTATTTTAAGGTAAGTTTAATATAGTAGAAAAACAAAAGCTTTTATAAGTCATTCAATAATTGGTCCAAATGCAGGTTATACGACCATGAGCAAACTAATTAGACTTGATGTACATCAGTTTCTTTAATTTTTGAAATGTCAAGATATGACCAAGAAAGACACATAAGGGAGGCACCATTAAGTTTCATTAAAATAAGAATAAGAAAATACTGAAATTAATATTTTCCAAATAGTAGAAGTTAAGTGAATATCAAAATATATGAATTTTAATATTTAAGAATCTTTTAGAAGTGTATGATGTAAAAAATGTTTATAAATATAGCATAAGCTAATGTAATTTATACTTTGATTTCTATTGTCAATGAGAATTGTGTTTACAAATTTTAGAATCTGAATATGAAAACTATGATAGCTATTTATCAATTCTGGTCATATTTTTCATGAGCATAAACCAGTGAGACTGAGATTAGCAATCATAAACATCACCAGAAAGTTAAAATAACAGAAAAAAAATTGAGGAGTACTACATTAGAAAATTTAACAGTAAATACAATTGTTGTTTTGTATTTCTATTCCTGGAACTATTCTAAAAGGGGAAAAGAGAGGAAAACCTTTTAAAATAAGCAAAGTCAAATATTTCTAAAATATGTCTCCAGATGCTTACAAGATCTATGCAAAGTTTAAAGATTATCAATCACTTTAAATATCATTGTAAATATGGCTCTGGACACACTTATGGAATAAACATAGAATTTACTCATTGGTGTTCTTGGTTGACACTACACATGTACTGTAGTTATCAATTTAGTCTCAGGCTTAAATTACATTGAAGACATGAACTTAAAGAATATATGTACTTTTGTTGTTTATACTAAATATAATTTTGTATGATTGGTGTATTGACTTTATTTTTATTTTGGGGAGATGTTTTGGAATTATTAGTTCTTTTCTGTGTAACTTTGTATAAGTTATTTTAACATCCTTTGTTCTTACTTTCTTATTGTGCCAGTCATATGAGGGGACAGACTAAATAATTTTCCATCACTGTCATTTTGGAATTAGTCAATGGTAATATAATACTGCAGTTTCCTATAACTAATATTTGGTTAGTATGATAGACTAGACCAAAATGATTAAATATAATTTAAATAGCAATAGGTGTTTTTAAAAACTCTCTAAAATCATAAAGGTATATGAGAATAAATATTATAAAAATTTAATCTTTTAAATTAGAAAAAAATAAATGAAAGATTTAAATAAAAGAATGGAGTATGTGTTGGTCCAAGCCTTCTGGGAATCTCTGAATTTGTATTCCCTATAAATTCCCCTCTACTAAGTAAAATAGGCTCTGTGATGGTTAAGTTTTGTTGTCAACTTGATCTTTCAAGTAGTCTTGTGTGGGTCTCTGAGGATGTTCACAGGAAAGCAGCCTCTAAGTAGGGGGCAGGATGTAAAGAAGCTCAAAGAAGCTGGAAGTAAACATCCTTTCCTGTGTGGGCAGTGAGGAAGGAAATTTTAGAGACTCAGGAAGTCATTAAATCTGGGAAGGGTTGTAAATCCCCACCCTAAGCCTATATAAAGGAGAAGAAATTCTCTTTGGCTCTCCTGTCTGTTTGCTATTATATGTATGGTGTAGGTGATGGGGGTTTTTCTCTGCTCAGTCCTGTGAAAGAGGGCCAGCCTCTTTCACTTTTATGAGACTTCCCCTGGACCTGTACCTTGAATAAATTGTTTCCTTCCAAACTGTGCCTGGTTTAAAGATTCATCCCAGCGGCATGTGGCTGACTACAACAGGCTCTATTGATACCACAGTAGTGGTAATGGAAAAGGTAAAGGAGCCTACTATGAACATCCAAGTGTACCAAGGACTATGTGTTACGTATTTATATTTCAATATCTATTTTGCTCTAAATGCATATATGTCTCATATTTCAAAGTACACATTATTGTCCTTAGTTTACCAAGGAAAAGAGAACAAATCACATATAGTAGGCATCTTGAAGAAGTCTTAAGTCTCCTCAATGCCAAATTTATAATTCTGATCCAGGATTGTGTTATACACAACATGTTTCTCATCACTCTGCCTTAAGGACATTGAACGGGGTTCTATCCTAATTTATTATCTTCCCTCCTATATGTGAATTTATTTAATTTGTTTTAGAAATTATTTTTAATAACTACTAACATATAGCAAGTCTTGAAATAAAGAAAACAAAAATTCCTCCTAGGAGATATCTTGATCTGGTCAAATTATGATTTATGAAAATATGGTTTTTGGAAGATTCACAAATTAAGCTATACAACATATTCATAATATTTGCAAGACTTTCATTTTATGCTGCCCTTTTCAATATTTTTATAGAAAACTCTCTTCAATATGTTTAGTATGCTTAGAAAAGATTAGCAAACAGTAGCTTCAGTGGGCATAATTTAAAGGGAGATTTATTTAATTCCAAATATGAGCATATAGGCACATTCACATTTTTTTTCATTCTGCTTCTGGGAAGGCCTGAGCCAGATCTACTGATTGAAGTTTTATGTTTCTCAGTATAAAATATTTACTTAATGCATAATGGACTTTTTATACAGGATATGTCAGGCTAGTTGAGACATTGGCTTATGGCAGATAGCTACTACCTGTCACAACTGAGGCTGTGGTTAGTGAGTGTAGTATTCTGCCAAAAATCTGAATTTCATTTTCAATGGAAAAAGTCCAATTGGAAATGCATATCCTATATCATTCTGATACTGAAGTTGTTCTTTAAGGCTAACACAGTAAATGAAGATTAGAAAATGTAAATGATTACTATGAGTAAATCCCAAACAATAGACATTTTAATTGGTTTGAAACAAGGAATATTTTATGCAGGAATTAGAATATCCACTAAATATGCTAGAACCTTTCTATGGATATAAAGGAAAGGGAAATGATCAACTTTCAAAATTCTGAAAGCATAAACATCTGAGTAGCTGCCTTCATTGTTCTTTGATGGGCCAAACTTAACTGAAGATTATACCTCTGTTTCTGCCACCTCCATTTATCTTTTTGTCATTGTTGATTCAGTTTTTTTATTCTTTTCATCCATCTTTTCACAGCCTCTCAGAGAATCCACTTTGACTCAGAAACAACAGAATATTTGTTTCTCTATATTATGTCACCATCACCTGCATTAATTAATGAAAACAATCATCACTGTTTCAACTATGCTAAGCAGATTCTCCTTTGTAGTCATAGGTATTTACTTGCCTATGTATTTAAAGATTATCACATTGCAATAACTCTATAGCTCATTATTTTCCACTAAAGTAATATTTTACAGGGAATTCACACTGTTTCTCTCTTTTACATTCTCTGAATCTTTGATGTATTTTCTCACCACATTCTTATTTTGATTGACTAAAACTATGAGAAAGTTAGATAAAGGTAGGAAAATATAACGTGTTTGACAATATCTATTTTTGGGAGACAAATTCTGTGGATTGATTTTAGCTTTGATATTATCTGTCTTTAATCAGTAGAGAGTAGTTGATATATCTTATTTGCCTTAAATAACAAATTTGTTTTCATTAAAAAAAAGAAAGAAAGAAAGACTTGATCAACCTTTGCTGACCACCATATTGGATGCTAATAAAAATGCATAGTTAAATCTCATAAATTTGAAATGTGGGGACTGCAAAAGATAAACTCTGAATTAAATAGAAAATCTGGTATTTTATTTAAATTTAAGGAATGTAATTAGCTAGGAAATCCACATGTACTCAAGATATACTATTGATTAAACTTGAGTGATGTTATGTTTCATTATGAACTATTTCACAAAACATTCTACTCAGCAGAAAGGAAAAAATAAATAATGAAATTTGGAGAAAAAAGGATGATGTGGGAAAAACATTCTAATCAGGGTTATTCAGGCAAAGAAAGACAAACTGCATGTATTTTCTCATCTGTGGTTTCTAACTGGGATCAAGTGCAGATGAGGGCAAATGGTAGACAGCAACAGGATTATGGGAATAAAACTAGAGTAAGACCAGGAGGGAGAAGAAAAAAGGAAGTTACCTGACAGGTTAAGTGAGGGACAGAACTTGAGAATTGGAGAGCTTACATGGATAGGGGGTAATAAGTGTGGAGTGTGAATTTCACAAAAGGTATGACAACAGGAATGAGTTCTATAGAAAGCCTCATTCTTGATAGCATCCTATAAGATATAATATAATAAAGGAGGAGGAAGATACTCCAGACAGAATGTGGAAAAAGCTTAACTTTAAAACCATGGACTCTAGCCAGCAAATCACAGGCCCAGAACTGGGTTCCCCCCCACAGTGAAGTGTTGGCCAGGGAGACCCATGTGGGACCCAAAATAATGTAGGCCATTGACAAAACACTTGATTACTGGCCAGAGCTAAAAGGGAAGACCCTTTTGCTGAAGGCACTACAGGCTGCAGACATAGGATATCAAACTATTATTCTGTAATGGAAAGGGGAAACTAATTCCCACCTGGCAAGCTATCATAATGCTGTAAAACCCTACAGGAGTCACTGGAGGAAAATGGTCATCAGCTACATGGATAAACAGGAGACCCTGATCCCACACAACCCAACAGAGACTGACCGAGGTCTTCATGACCTCAAAGTGAATACCATAACCCCACTGAGGAAGGCCTTCAGGGTAATTGGAGCTGGGACAAGGGGATAAAATAATATAACTTGTTATAATTTATATAAAAATAAATTTCAAAATTAATTGTGCTACAATCATTAGTTATAGCTAAAACCAAAATAACTCAGAGATTTAAAATAATTCTCATTGAGGTACTTACCATTAGGTTAGGGAGAAGGATGCAAACGATTGATGAGTTATACTAAATTGCATTTAGATTAGGAATAACAAATTCTGCTGTGTTTTCAATAGGGTGACTGTTGGTAGTTATTGTATGCTGTATACCTCAAAATGTTAGAAGGAAGTATTCTGAATGATTTTGTCATTAAGAAGTGGTAAATATGGAGATGACTATGTCTAGCTTGATTGCAGAATGTACACATTTATGAAAATATTTCTTTAATGTATACAATTTTAATGATTTCGTGTATTAAAATGAACTTAATTTCAAAGGCTACTAAAAGATAATGTATGGGGGGGTCGGAGCAAGATGGCGGCCGAGTAACAGCATCGCCAGGACTCTCTTCGGAAAGATTTGATCTCTTCAGCTGGGATCCAAACTTTGGTCACCAGCTGGACCTGATTTTGGGCCCCCCCTCCCTCCCCAGCCCCTGGGCCAGAGCAGAAGGGGTTCTCCAGCAGCTCTCTGCTCCCCAGCAGAGCAGAGGACCGAGCCCTCCCCCCCTCACTAGCTCCCGCCATTATCCCCTCGCTGTGGTTTCCGAGTG
>PVHP010010823.1:0-46646 GCA_004024765.1 Zapus hudsonius | reverse complement strand
ATATGTTTTTCTTTTCTTTGAATTTAATGTTCTCAAAATGAATAGCTAGCAGTTCATGGTGAAACAGATATTTTGTAGATTTCCTCACTGTTGCTATAGGAATGAACTATTACACATTCTCATCTAGATTCTCTTTTAATTTCTATCTAAAATGTTAATATATTTTCCTTTTAGATTCTTTAGCTCTATTCAGCACACTGCCTAATATTCCTTAAGGCTTATCTTTTACCCATAGTTTATTTGCAGCAACACTATTGATTTTCAAAACTTTTAGAGATCTCTGGCCATTTTTGTGCTACTTAATTTCCAGTTTATTGTACAGCTGTGCACTTTGAATTATTTCAATAACGCTGACCAAGAATGTTCCATATGTGGGATATCATTGCTGCTTCTATGTGCAGACGTAGGTGGTGGTTGGCCCAGAAGGATTGGCGTAGCCTCTCATGCATTACTACAGTCTGCTGGGTTCTCAGAGCTTCTCCTCTATTACCAATAGCTTGCTTCTTTCATTGGCTCTTCAGGGAAAGCTTGAGACTTAGGTCCATTTTCTCCTTCCCTGTCAAATTATCCATATACTGGGAATTTAATTTCCTGATAAGTTTGCTCTGAAATTTGAATAATTCCAGGGTTATGACACTAGGGACTATTTTCATATTCAATGAAATTGTCAAACAAAAGCAGTCCGAGAACAGTTAAAAGGAAAAAAAAATGTATTTCCCCCTGATCTATGAGCAAAGAACCACATTTTTTCTGTTTCCATATGTTAGTTGGAAAAGAGTTTGAAACAAAAGTGTTGGTACAAGTGTTTGACTACTATTCCTGTGACAAGAGCTATGGATCTTTGAGAATGCTTTTGTTAGGGAGTCAGTACTTAGATGTAGAGAAAATAAAAAAATTCACCTTAATGCAACCCATATGTCAAAGAGACTTTTCCCTTAGATTTCTGGGTAAAATGGGTGTTTTTGTTTTGTTTTGTCTTCCCCATGGGTGTTTATAGTCTAAGATTGAAAGTATTTCTAGAATTTACCTAACTTTGAATCACAGGTACATTCTAGAAGGGGGAGAGGACCAAAACCTCACTGTGTCATATCTCATTCTTCAAGGCATGTCTCTCCTCTCCCGACATTCTGCCACCATTTATTTCTCAGGCTCCATCCGTTGTTTCTTCATATATTTACTCTAGAGCTTAGAGTTTTGAGTTAAATCAGTGAAAGAAATAAGGTCATTAATAAACAAATACCAAGTGATCCCTGCCCAGTGTAGACATTTTTAAATATTCTACTTATTAAAATATTATTTAGGATGCAGCCAAATATAAAAGGACCTTCCCTTAATCAATTTCAGGGAAAAGTACTATTCTTCATTCTCACATATCTGTAGGTAAATTTATTATGATTTATGGGCCTATAAAGATCAAGAAAATAAAAATACCTTTAACACTGCAAAAATTTAATAGAATATAAATATGAACTTTCATGGTTACAAGCTACATGAGACATGATAAAAAAATACAATGTGAAGTAGCAATGCTCTCAACTGACACTTTTCTGCACTTATCCCCTGTTCTACTCAGGTCATTTCTGAAGGGAGCCCTTCAGCATCTCCAAACAGCATTGTGCCATATCAATAATTGTGAAATGCGACCACTTCACAATCTAATTGCACGAATAACTGTAGAATTCATTATCTGCTAAGGGTCTTCTGTGTTCAATAGTAATGTGGTGAGCTCAGCAGGCATAACCTTACTTAATCTTTGAAGTAGGAAAGACATGATAGAAATGAAAGAAAAATGCCTCATTGGACAGATGAGGATTGCAGGACCCAATGGGCTGATTCAGGCAGCCGGAGCTGTGCAACTTGCAAATGGGAGAGAGAGATTCTAGTTGAGTTCGTGATTTTTTCATTTAAAATGACCAAAAGATCATTCCAATCATTCCATATCTCATGGAAAATCTTATGAATATGTAAGCAGACATTAGATTTTTAAAGGCATGACTATGAATGCAGTATATATATATATATATATTCTGTATATATATATATATATATATATATATATATATATATATATATATATATATATAATGGACAGTAGATTCTAGCTTACCCTTAAGGAGAGCCTTTGAAGTGGGATTCATGGTGGCTTCATGATAAAACACAAAACAGTGACAAATTCAGAGAGACATCCATATTTTCATGAATAACTTGGTTTTAGAAGAATGAGAAATATTTTCCTGAAATGTGTGATTGAAAGCAGATTATACAGATAACTTTTAAACGAAAATGCACAATACAAGAGTAACAACACCCAACACAAACAACCCAGGACAAAGATCCAGAGATACTTAAGATCGCAACAATAAAACAGACTTAAAACTCATCTACCATGACTCAGGGAACTGAGTGGAAGAGGGGGCAGAAAGAATGAATGTAAGAGCCATGGTGGGGGAGAATATCCAGAGACATTGCCCCCCTCAGTAACAATGCACAAAGAGGGAAGAAAAAAAAGGAAAAACTGGCTACCTCTGGTGCAGTTCAAACCCTCTAACTTATGGACAGATCCAGTATGTCCAAAGAGGAGGGACCCCAGTGGGTAGGGAACAGAGATGAGGGAAACAGGGACACATTCACAAGATTTGCTCATACAATGTTTATACTTATTCATAATAAAGATATAAAACATTTAAAATAACATAAAATTAATGGTTTCCCTAAGTCTAATAGTTTCCTTAATAGACTTCTAATTACTGTACAATTTTCTTCAATCCAAAGAGTTACCCTCTATTGTTATAGGTGTGCATAACATACATAACATATGTATAAAGGTTGTGTTATATAGTTAATACAAATATATATAGGATATACATGTATATTACATGTAAGTGTGGTTTTTTCTCAATAATTATGCCTGGAAATATAAGTAATTTTATTCTAAGTTATTTGTATAGCTTTATAAAGTTGGGTGGCCCTAAAAATAAATGTCACTATCATTATAAAACCTAATCTTTTAAAAATAAATTTCAAGAAATTAATAAATGCCACAAAAATCACCAATAAAATCTATAGTCAAATTCTATGTTAGCAATATTCTTTGTGGGGTCTTGAGTTATAGCTCAGTAAAGTGCTCTGAGAAACTCTTGAATTTTCAGTACTTATATTTAAATGTCTGGTGTGGTGTCACATACTTGTAATCCCAGAGCTTGGAAGTTGAGACCAGTAAATTCCCGGGTGCTTGCTGGCCAGCCCATCTAGCCTAATTGGTGAGCTCCAGGATAATGAGAGTTCCTGTCTGAAGATGGAAAATGGTGTATAGCACATGAAGAACAACATTCTGCTTTCTCATGGCCTCTACATCTGCATGCGAACCCACATATTCATGTACACGTGCACATATTCACAATCATATTCACGTATACTTTGTAAGGACTCAAGACTTAAATTTGCTTTCTTGCAAAGCCTGTCAGCCTGAGTTCAGTTCCCCAGTGTCCATTTTAAAGCCACATGAACAAAGTGGCTCATACCTCTGGAGTTCATTTAAAGTGATAAGAGACCCTGGTGTATTCATATTCTCTCTCTCTCTCTCATAAATAAAAACATACTTTTCTTGGAATTTGAGGAATTCAGTGTAATTTCATTTTAAAAGCACATATTGAAGAGATCTAAACTCCACACATAGAGTGATCATTTTAGCTATATTTCAAGTCTCTGCTGTTGCTGGAGTTGTTAGTCATTTTTTTCATGGTCATCACCATTAGCATACTATAATATTACGTGGGAAAATTCTTTTCTAATTTCTTTGCTAAGGATAAACGTTGTATTCAATAAATAAGAGAGCATTATAAAGAAGGTACCCTGGACTTGAATCCTGCAGCAGAAGCTTAGAAGTTAAGCTCTTATCCCTCCTGATATGTGACCACTATATGTGTTCCCTGAACTGTTAGTGTGAATAATTTGAACAAATGTAGAATGGCTTTGTGCATGACATGCATTTCTCAGTAATTGTGAAAACATTAGTTTATGACAGACACAAGGCTGTAAACATTTTGGCTTATTGGTTTGTCTTAGTTTTCTCAAAGAGATAAAAAGACAGTTTGTGTGTGTCTCCTCATTATTCCTGATAGGCTTTACATAGCTTCCAACATACACTTAATAAGGATTTACAAGAAATATTAAGCAATTGTGAAGTGATTGTTTTCTCCTTGAACAAAAGGCAGACCGAAACCTTTCAGGTAACATATTCTTAAATCATCCAATGAAACTGATGCATAAAAGAACATTCGGTGAGCTCCCAGCTGACCAGCAGACTCTTATGTAAATGTTTGCAGTGCTTCTAGTCTGTTACATGGAGTGGTAATCCTTTTCTGTGTGACATACTCTAAACAAAACTGCTTTAGACTGGTTATATGCCATTAACTGTTGAAGATATGAAATGAAGTTACTATCTTTTCTTTATATGGGAAAATCTTTAAGATATTTTTATAGACCGTAACAGAAATGAAAAAGATTGAGAGTACCAAACTTTTGTGTAAGATTGAGGTTTAAACTAAATAACATAAATGTTGTTTATTTCTACAGAAAGAAAACTGTGATAACCATCTATAAAAATAGAAGTAATTGCTGATTCAGTGTGGAAATGTTTGATGTTTAAAAATGTTTTTCCCCTAGTATAGAATTTTTTTGCATCAATAATTTTCATTCCATATCTTTCTACAAATTAAAATCCTTCTTTATTTTTGGCACATGGTTTTATTTACTCAGTGTAAAGTTGTTATACTGTATTTATATTAATGCATTCTTATTGACACTACATCATGAAATTCATGATCTTCAAAATGAGAGGAAAGGGTTCTATGGTAAATAAATGAAAAAGTTTAATCTTTTTAAATAAAAATCTTATTAATAAATAAGTCACATTATATACAATGTGCTGATTTCCATAATTCAATGGTTTTCAGAACAGAGTATTCATAGGATTATGAAGTCTTAAGCACTTTCAACTATAGAACACATTTTGGCATTTTCATCCAATGTCTTATTATCATCTTCAACTCCTGGGGCCCTCTAATCTCCAGTGCACACCTGGTGACAATCTCTTTCATTGAAATACTCCCCCTCCTCTGTGCATGCCGTGTGTGTGTGTGTGTGTGTGTGTGTGTGTGTGTGTGTGTGTGTGTGTGTAGATAGATAGATAGAGTTTGTTTATAGATTTTTTGCAGGTAACCACAGGTGTGTATTGATTACAATGCCTTTTCCATATCCAGAAGATAACATTTCATACAGCACTTCTCCACGTCCATTGGCTCTTATAATCTTATCCATTCCCCTTGTACAGAATTCCCTGAGCTTATGAGCAGATGATGTAGGTGTCCCTGAACCCTTAATGGCCACTATTCTTAGCATCTTGACCAGTTATAAGTCTTTACTTGTCATTGTCCACTGACAGAGAAAATTCTTTGACAATGTTGAAAATTGCTCTGGTGTGGCACAAGCATCAAAGTTTAGATGCCCATTTGTGGAGATGTTCCTTTAGCAAAGCTTCCCATGAAGCAGTCCTCAAATTCAACTTCAAAATTCTTTTGTAATTTTCTAAAATTTGGCTATGATGCAGAAAATAAAATCAGCTCCTATACGTTAATTCAATTCAGTAAGGAATGACAAGTTATACAAGCATGTTTTAGGGTCATAATGTACAAAGCATTCAATATTCACACAGAGACTAAAAGTAGAATTAGGCATATAAATATTGAGATACTGATTTACAAAGGCTGCCAGTCCACGGTGAGCTGTCTACTAAGACAATATAAATAAGAATTGAATAGTTTTCTGATAAACATTTTTGAATGTCATATTTCTACTTATTTCTTATTTTAATTATATAATGTAAAATTTAAATTTCCTTTATTTTATTAATAAAACTAATAAGAATTTTTGTGATTCCTTGACTTAATATGTTTTTCTAATAGGTTCAAAAATCTCCAAGTTACAATTATATTATGATGATTATAGCCATCATTACCCTACAGAAGTTGGAAACATAATATTGTGGCAAGTAGAAATTATATTGTGTTATAGGAAATAGCTACATCTGTACACTGGAGGAAATCTAGTTGGAACTAAGTCCCTCTCTGGAAGTCACATTATTCATTTGAAACAAAAGTGAATCAAGCTTTTGAGTCACATTTCTACATCAAGGCAAAAAGCATAGGCTCCAAAAATGATCACTCAGCGTAGCAAAGTTGCAATGTTTTTCATATAATAAAAAATCATTTTCTTTTCTAAGCAAATTAAAGAGCACCGTCTTCTGTGGTAATACAATCAGAGGAAAGCTGTGTTTCAAACATGAATTTGGAGACTTTAAAGAATTGAATACTTTTGTTTAACAAAGTAATCATTTCTCTGATCACAGAAGCACATAAACCTAAGCAAAGCATTAAAAAAATGGGGAGGGAAACCCCAATCCTTAGAACTGAGCAGCTTGAATTTAAATTGATCCCACTAGATGAGAATTGTTTTATTAACAGTTGGGGATTTTGTTTTAGTTTATTGTTTTTCTTTTCTAGATGTTATGAAATATGACACAGTGTGTCTAAGCAATAGTTATTTCAAAGGTCAAAAATCTTACTGCACTTCCAGTCCAATGAAAGTTTAATGCATACAATTATGTATAATATGTAATATTTGATAATGATTATAAATTTTATTACTGGTTCATAGACTTAATACATAATATATCATTGTTTTAAAGAACACTCTGTTTACTTATAAAAAATTACTGCCTCACTGAAAGTCATGTTAGGTCAGCAGCTATGTACAGTGATTTTGTGCAGCTTGTTCAAGGCCCATGTCTCTTCATTGCAAGAATCTAGGTGGAATCACTGATCAATATCCTAGTATGTGTAAACACCTTATATGAGGATTGAACAATAATAAAATTATACGTTACATTTCATAGAAAGTGTCTCTCCTGATAACTTTATATATCACATATGTATGCACGAGGAATTTTGTTTGTGCTTGTGCTAAACTAATCCTTTGTCTCAACAGAGTTCAAATAAATCTTTCAGGTTTGTTTGAGGCATCTTGCTAGCCATGTAAGTAGAAACAAAATGAAGTCAAACAAGCAAACAATTTAAAAAAAACCATGCAATATATGTCTTCATTCAGAATCGTTTTATTCTCCTAATGGTCCAAATCAAATTGCTGGATTTTTTTGATGAGACCAATCATGTAAAATAATGTATGGGTTTTGGAGCTTTTATCATACACTTCTAATATTATAGAAAGGGTTTCTACTCTCTCTTATCTAACATCACCATCAATAATGTCAAAAAACCTGATCTATGTCCTGCACTGTACTAGAGAGCTATGTAATTGATCTGAAGGTATGTCAATGGAAAGCTTAATGAAATGTTTTTTTTTTATGTGTTGTCTGACTTTTTTCCCTCTATTTTATTAGTAGGCTATTGCGGTTTTGCCTTTTTTATTTTTGGTGTGTATCTATGGA
This sequence comes from Zapus hudsonius, assembly GCA_004024765.1. NCBI lineage: Eukaryota > Metazoa > Chordata > Mammalia > Rodentia > Dipodidae > Zapus > Zapus hudsonius. Next base: position 39,142 of record PVHP010010823.1, on the reverse strand, counting down.
GTGTATGTGGCGTGGTTTGTGTGTATGTGTAGTGATTCACATATGTAGGCAGATAATCTTGTTCCAGGTTCATAAGTGTGAAGTCCAGAGAAGAACATTGGGTGTCCTCCTCTGTTACTTTTCAAGTTCATTTTCTTGAGGGTTTCTCACTGATTTCTCAGTCAGTTTAGCTAACCAGGAAGTCCCAGCAATTCATCTGTCTCCACCCTTCACAGTCTGGCAGGCTTTGCAAGCAAGTGCCTTTTACTACTGAGCTATCACCCCATTCTTATCAATAAAGTTTTGTAATATTTGCATATCCTTGTATTAAAATACATGTGGACAAGGGTTGTATCTTCATTAAGTGACATAGGTGAAAATGAATTTATATGCCAGTCAAGTTACTTGGCCAAAGGGGTTCTAACAAGAAATCCTATGCTCAAGCAGATTCATGCTGATGCCAGAGGAGCTCTGGTGAGTCAGTTGTAATTAGATTTTCTACATAAATCAATTGATAGGAGCTCATTAAGACTGTCAATAGCCTTTCTGCTAGTAACTCTTTATTCCAATCCTACATTTACAGCCTGATAAGATTGTGCTCAAGCTGGGTTGACTGGCAGGCTTTGATTGTACAGGAGAAACTTCTCATCCATCTACAAAAGGAAAGAAAAATAATAATTTTGATTCCTTAAAATTCAATGATTTTTAATTTGTATTACAAAAAAGCAACTTTCTAGCATACATTTTCTGCCTATTTGGGGGACAAAATCCTCATTTAGAAAATACCTCTATAACTTTTCTAACCAGAAATGGTCAAGCTATATCTAGGAGCAGAGCCTTGGAGGTGGGAGAGCTAATTCTTCATATCCCTGTCTCAGGAATGGAATAGCTGCCTCTAGCAACATCCTGAGGAAAGAAGAAACTGAAAAGAAGTTTTGTTTAAGCCATGTGTAAAATTGCTGCATCTGCTATCACTGCTGCTCTGTCATATGCTGTAGCCTCTTCCACATACAGGCAATCACTAACAAGTATTGAAAAAAAAAGAACAGTAACAAAACAAAACAAAATTAAACTAAACAGTAAAACATGAACAAGTAGTGCATTGCATGAGCAACATATTAGGGATTTTTCACTTTGGGTAATCCTTGTTGTAGTAAGTCACAGACCACTGAGATGAACCTCCAAACCAGGCACTGACACAGTTATGGGAAGAATGGATTTATTGACGTTATAGATCCAGGGGAGGTTCTATAATTGTGAAAGAAGCTGGCCCCTTTTCATAGGTCCAAGCAGAGAGAAGAAGGGAGAGAGAGAAAGAGAAAGGTCATCACCAACACCACACACACACTAGCAAATGGGGGGGGAGAAAGATTTCCTTCACCTCCAGCTTCCTTACATCCTGCCACCAACTGAGAGGCTGACTCTCTATGCAGGAAAGAATCTCTCTGGAGGATGGACCTCCTCCATTAGTTAATTTTTCCTATAGGCAATCTCAGAGACCCACCCATGATGACTGTGGATTGCTAAACATGTCAAGTTGCCAACAAAATATAATCATCACAAGTCCACTCCTTGTCAACTTGACATCTAACCATATCTCCTTACATCATACGTACAAATGACATTTACAACATCATAATTCCATGTAACATGATATTACTATTCCATGTACAACTGGAAATGAATACTCTCCTCCAGCACAAGGCAAGGTTCCTTAAATGTGAGTTTTATAAAATCAAAACAAGTTACAAGCTTCTAACATATAATGGCACAAAATAAACATTTCCAACTGCTATGAAACAAAACAAGGAGTGACTGGACCAATGCAAACCCAACAACCACTAGGCAAGCATCAAATATCTGCAGTTAAATTCAAACATCACAACCAGTGACTGACATTCAGCAGATTATCTAATTCTGCCCTTCCAATTTGGCAGAATAGCTGTGGAAAATTTCCATCCCTAGCAAACAGCTCTCCATGCTAGCCCTTGCATTGTCCTGGAAGATCCAAAACATCTTTGCATCTCCTTTGCAAACCATGGTCCATCTTCCAGTGGCTTCACTATCCTTTCAGGATATTCTCACCCTATTCCATATACCACAATTAAGTAGCAGCTTCTTGAATCATGTACATTTTATGATCCACTCCACACTTGCACTCTTTATGCTTCCAAAAGCAAAATTAGATATGCAAGACACAGCCATTTTGTTAATTAAGAGATGAAATAAATCATGACCTTAAAAAGTTGGTTCCTACCTTAAAACTATTTCCTCCAAAAGAGTTCCCAGTCTATCATTCAGCCCTACCTGGGTAGAAACACTGCAAGCATCTCTCCATTGTTTCAATGTAAAGTAGCTAGGACATCTTCAATCATGGTAATATCTCTTAAACTTTAACCTTTAGCAATCAGTCTCAGTGCCAGTAAGTTTTAAACTTGTTTTGAGTTTTTCCAACTTGAAATCTTAAAATTCTCATCTCCATAACTTTAGCAAAACACATCAGTTCATTACTTAAATTTATTCTAGATGAAACTCTTTGGCATGGGAAGTAGATCCAGCCCTTATTCCAGTAACAAAGTTCCAAAAAATGTTCTCTGTAGACTCTGCTTCCCCTTAGAAAGTTCATAAACCAAGTCTCCAAATGAAATTATCTCTTAGAACCTGCAAATTCTCACCAGAATAGTTAAAAAAAAAAAAACTTGGCTTACCACTTTTGTTCCTCCTATTTTTTAATTATCTTGGGTGGGTCTCTGAGGATGTTTACAGGAAGGCAGCCTCTGAGTAGGGGGCAGGATATAAAAAAGCTCAAAGAAGCTAGAAGTAAACATCCATTCCTGTGTGGGCAGTGCAAGAAGGAAATTCCAGAGACTCAGGAAGCCATTAAGTCTGGGGAAGGGTGGTAAGGCCCCACCCAAAGGCTAAATAAAGGGCAAGAAATTCTCTCCTAGCTCTCCTGCCTGTTTGATGTTCTGTATGTATGGTGTTGGTGATGGGTTTCTCTCTCTGATTGGACCTGTGAAAGGGGAGCAGCCTCTTTTGCATTCTGGAACTTCCACTGTATCTATCGCTACAAATAAATCCTTTCCTCCCAAAAACTGTGCCTGGTTTGAAGATTCATCTGACCAGCGTGTGGCTAAGACAATTGATTCTCCCTATCCATGAGCATGGAATGTCTTTCCTTCTTATCATATCCTCCTCTATTTCCTTCTTGAGTGTTTCAATATATTCCTTATCTAAGTCTTTCACTACCTTGGTTCCTGGCAAGAGATGAGCCACCCCAGACATACCGTGGAGGATCCATATAGAACCCCGCAGAGAATGATGGGATGAACAAGTGATCCATAGCCACAGCCAATCAGTCAACACAGGGTAAGCGAGTGAGACAGACACCAATGATTTTCAACGCAACGTAAAACAGTAGTACAGAGACCCCCTAAGTTCTCAACAATAAAGCATCCTTGATACTCACCCACCACGACTCAGGGAACTGAGTGGAAGAGGGGCAGAAAGATTGTGAGAGCTTTGGTGGGGGAGAATATCCAGAGACATGCCCCCCTCAGTAACAACACACTAGGGCCAGGGGAACCGGGCTGACTCCTAGGCTATCCATGGTCCCCAGACCCAAGGACTGATTCAGACTGTCCATGGAGGAGGATATCCAGCTGATTGGAGATAGAGAAAAGGGGCATTGGGGAACTGGGGATAACAACTCATTTTTTTGCCCATTAAATATTGTAACTCATTATGGACAATTTAAAAAAAGGAAAAAAAAAAGAAAAGTTTAATGTTTAAGTCAGGTGAACACATTTATCATTTCTTTTTAGTGAAAACAAATATTCTTCTGAATCTTTCCAGTTATATAATTTTTTCACAAATAAATTTTCATGCTCTGTTTAAAAAAAACCTGGCTTACCACTTTGAAGGCATCTTCAGTTGCAAGTATTAAATCCACGTCTATTCCTCTAGGACATAAGGTTCATAAGAGCAAAATGCACATGGTCAGATTCATCTCAGCAATAACACCATACTCTCTTGCACCGAAACTGCACTAGTCAGCCACAGAGCACTGGAATGAATCTCAAAACCAGGCCTGGTTGTGGGAAGAAGAGGTTTAATGAAGATACTGATCCAGGTGAAGTTTCATAATGCCAAAAGAGGTTGGCCTCCTTTCACAGATCCAAGCAGAGAAAGAAAGAAACCATCACCAACACCGTATATGCATACCAGCAAACAGGTTGGGGGAAAGAAAAGAGAGATTTTCTTCCCCTCAAGTTTCCTTACATTCTGCTCCCTACTGACAGGGCCACCCACCCTGGAGGAAGGGCCTACTCTGGACGATGGTCGTCCTTGTTTAATTAATCCTTCCTGTTAGAAACCTCAGAAACTCACCCAAGAATACTGTGGAATACTAAACAGGTCAAGGTAACAACAAAACTTAACCATCACAGTCATGAATCATCTGCTAAAGGAATCACCTGTTGGACTGTGCTGATTAAGAACCCATGTACTGTGATAATAAGAGCAATCACATTAACCAATCAACAGATCTGTCGGCCTATAGTTACTGGCCTCCTGTCTTCAACACTATGAATCAGTACTTCTTATGCACGCATGTTTGTTCTGAGAAAAAAGGAAAGGCACATAGAATATCTCTTAAGATCAGTCAACATTCCTAAACATTGTTTGTCCATATTGGTCATCTGTGCTGTTCAGGACAAAGGTACATGAAGGCAGGGGAAAGCTAATCACATTGCTTTAAAAAGGTGGACTACAGGTTTACAAGATTAATTTCAGAGCAATTTACAAATTTAGAATTTAGTATCTCATAGTAATTATATCACCAAATCTATTAGTAAGGTCTCTAAGAAATTTTCCCAGTTCTTTCCATAGTTCACCCCATAATTAATTCCCATATTTGGTTCCCACAATTCATTCCTATAGTTTGTCTTCATAGTTTATCACCACAGTTTTCATTATTGCAATCTGCTTTCAATGGATTATGAAGGACACTTTTCTTTCTTTAGTAATGTGTATGTGTATGGTCTCCGGTGTTGCATGCATATTTGTAGCTGTGTACGTGCATCTGTTTGTGTGGTGCACTTGTCTATGTGTTAAGCACTTACTCCACTACTGAGCTACATCTCCTGCCCAATTATCTTGCTTTTGAATGGGGGAAATGATAAAATGTTGTTAGCATTTAGAGCAAACAATTAAACTACTCACTGTTATTTAAGTACCGTGATTTAGTCAACAACACCTTTGAGAAAAATCCAGAGCTTTTGCGTGTTTTCGTTATTAAATTTCTAAATGCTTTCATGAGAAATGTATACCTTATTAAAATCAGGTTTGTTTCCTTTTTTCTTATTTGTGTATGTGTGTATAGGTGAATTGCACTACATAGATCTTATGCTTGATCTCAGTTTGAGCTGGAGTCTCTTTTATGGGAGGTCCTATTTTTTAAGAGCCTGGACAATTCCATGTTCTCTGCTCTATTTTTTCAGGAGTTGGGTTGAAGGCCATGCCCTGCTATTTATGTGAGGGTATCTGGAGATTTGAGCTTTTTTGGTTTCTGGCATCCTCAGATCCTCTTGCTTGCAACAGGAAGTGTATTTAACTGCTGAACCATATCTCCAGCTCTCAAATGAGTTTTGATAGACAAGGAACTAACCAAAAAAAAAAAAAAAACATACTTTTTTCCACTTAAGACTTCATTGTTTTGTATAAAATTAATATAATTGAATGCCTTAAAGGAGGATATATTCACTATACTTGGAATATGTTGAGTTTATATGATGAAACATAACATGTGCCTTTAATAGCAGAATGGATCATGAAATAGCCAATGAGCCAATGAGAAGTTAACCTAATAGTAGCCTAAAATATGATTAAAAATACTTAATATATACAAGTATATTCATTGTGCCCCTCTGGTTTTTCTTGCAGGGAAGCCAAGAAAAGTATATAACTATCACAGATTGAAAGAACAAAACAGAGTAGCATTTCCATTCTCAAAACCAAACTCATGTGGAGTGTTCAATAAAAATTGTGAAACAAAGGTTCTTTTTCATTGAGAATGTATATCTTCCAAATTATTAGGGAAGGTAACAAAATTTACACAGACAATAGCAAGACAATAGATACTGTCCTATTAATATAATTCCTTTTAAGTCCTGATTCTGGCAAATGCAGCAGTATTTGACAGGCAGCTATAATGAAAGTCACAGGCATTAGAAGTCAAGCCTAGACTGAAAGTATATGCTGGTATGATATAATTGTGTGGTTCACAAATTTTAATTCTCTTTCTTAAAAACTGTATTACTATGTATGGTTTTTTTAGAAAAACATTTTTAAGAGAATTCCAGTTTGTGAACCACCTCAATAATAGCAGCAGCAACAACAACAACAAAACTGGCTACTTCTTTTACAATTCATAGCCATCCATTCCATAGACTATTCCAGAAATCCCACTGAGGATGGCATTCAGTGGATTGGGGGTAGGGAAGAGGGAAATAGGGGCACCAACACAAGATTTGTTCACACAGTGTTTCTTATTGTTAATGATAAATAAATGAATTAATTAAAAATTTATTGTTATACACACCAAAGTATTACAGTTCAGTGAAATATATCATGCTTACTTTGTGCATCTAAGATATACTTGTACATAGAAACATAAAATTTGTATGTGATCTAGATAAACGGAGCCAAATCTGAATATTTCTGGATTGTGACCTGAAGGTAAGTCTTCCCTTTCCAAATCTCTGAGTCTTTATGTGTAAACAGTTTACACTCTGTTTTAAAATTAAATGTGAAAACTTGTATAAACTTTTTATGACCAAGATTGGCACTGAGCAGTTACTAAATGAGATATGGCTGGACAAGTATCACTCACCTGAGTGGGGAAATGCTCATTCAGGATTCTTTTCACATTTTCTGCTCCTTTTATGTTTTACCACCTTTTGTGTCTTTCTTTATCAGTCAGTGAAACTGGCACCTTTCATCAGTGTCCCTACAATTTCCTCCATAGTGTCTGGCTCCTCTTCATTCAGATGTTATATGTAAGAATTCTGTTCTTCAAGTTTTACATATATATATATATATATATATATATATATATATATATATATATATATATATATATATATATATATTGTCCATAATGAGTTACATTATTTAGTGGGCAAACAATGAGTTGTTATTCCAATTCCCAATGCCCCCCTTCCCATCCTCAGTCAGCTGGATGTCCTCCTCCGTGGGTAGTCTGGATCAGTCCTTGTGGCAGGGGACCATGGATAGCCTAGTACTCAGCCCTGTCTTCCTGGCCCAAGTGTGGTGTTACTGAGGGATGCCATGCCGCTGGATAGTCTCCCCCACCACGGCTCTCACAATCTTTCCGCCCCCTCTTCCGCTCAGTTCCCTGAGTCGTGGTGGGTGAGTATTAAGGCTGCTTTAATGTTGTGAGTTTAGGGGTCTTTGTTTCGAAAATTGTTGGTTTCTGTCACCCTGACTTTTCTTGTGTTGATTGAATGGCTGTGGCTGTGGGTCCCTTGTTCATCCCGTAATTCTCTACTGGATTCCACAGGAATCTACATTTCTTGATTTAATCATTAGCCAGCTCTTATAAAGAACCTCAATTTAATTCCTTTCAGAATATTCTTTTTTGTATTGCTCTCATTTTCTGAGCCATGTAGGATTCCTAAAAGGTGAAATCGATGTATGAATTCTCAAGTCTTGGTTTAAGTGTTACCCCAAATGCTTGGAAGCATACATTTTGAATTTTTATTTATTTGTATTTTTGGAATATTTGCATTTACATAATTTTATATACATGAAATTTATATGTGTTCCATATATGCTTTATGTACACAAATTTAAGGACAACATTATATAATATTTAAATTATTTTATACATGAACCAGTGTGACATGTAAAATTTCCTATGCATGGTGTCATCTTAGTCTTCAAAGTTTCAAAGTTTGGATAATTTGGGGGATGCAGATTTTTAGATCAGAGTTTCTTAGCCTGTATTTTTGAGGTTACTGATTATTCTAATTTTTAAATAGTTCCATTAAGCTCTATTGGAGAGATATTTCCTCTAAAATTATTAGAAATTTCTCAAATAATATGCGAGAGATATTTTCCTTGGTGTGACACTGATATCTATTTATATTCTTAAAGGACCAGTGAAAATTGGCTGTTCACACTTTAAAATTAATATCAAGCAATATTAAGTTTAAGCCCTCGATCTACATGACTGTCATTTTCTTTCTGTTTTCATAATAAGTCTAATTTTCTTCACTACTTCCTCTCTGATGAATCTGGAGTCCCAGGCTTGCTCTACTTAGGTGAGCCATGGGTGCTGGATATATAGTTCCTGTATCAAGCTTGAGACAAAAGAAAGTCTCTTTCTTCATGTTACTGACTGCTTCTGATTCTTCATCCTTTTGTAGGTTCTAAGAGGAAAACACTTCCCTTTTAGCCTGTGGTCATTGGGCAGGTATGAGTTTCATGGCTCCGTTGGTGTTTCATCTGCTTGTTCCAACAGACTTTAGTATTCAATGGGTATCCTTTGCTCTTATCACTTGAGGTTATTGCTTCTTATTTCCCACTTTTGACAAGTTCCTGTTTTTATACTTCAATGAGAAATTTCCCTTAGCCTCATGGATGCAGAGATATAAAGATAATTTCCATGAGTGTAACAAAATTGTATATGATCAAGGAGCATAAATATTTGTAGTTTTCCTGTTTTTGGTATTTTCCATGTACTCAACATTTCCATGATTCCTTATTAGTTTACTGTGAGGGCTCTGAAAACATGGAGACCCCTCTGTATCTCTTGTTTCCTTCTCTCTTAATTTTCACAGACACTTGCACTTCTCTCCCCTATGTTTACATTTCTTCTCCTCAACTCTGGAGTAATTCTCTATCAATGAGTTTTAACTGATTTTCTCCTCGAATATGTGGGAGAAAAACTGCTTTAGGCCTTTTATTTCTGGCACTGGGTTGAGTGGAGTGAGTGAGCACACTTCTAGTTAAGCATGAATCAATATTCAAGCACCAGACAAATGCACAAATCATTCAAGTCAACAGCTAGTATTAAAACATTGCTTTTATTTTGTTAATTCAGACATAAATTTTGTCTCATTTCTACACATTTTCATTTCTAGACATAAAACAAAAGCTCTCATTTGTTCTCCTAGATTTATATGACCATGTTCTTCAGAATAAGTGATAAAGTTACTGTCATGGTTTGATCCAGGTGTCCCCCACAAACGAATGTGTTCTGATTGATTGATCCTCAGCTGATGGTAGTTTGGGTTTTACAACCTCGATGAAGCTGTTGGGGGCGGGCTTATGGGGTTATAAGCCAGCTTCCCCTTGCCAGTGTTTGGCACACCTTCCTGCTGCTGTTTGCAGTGCTGTGGTGGAGGTGATGTCCAGCCCTCTGCTCATGCCATCGTTTTCCCTGCCAGGATGGAGTCTCCCCTTGTGTCCGTAAGCCAAATAAACCCATTCCTCTACAAGCCACTTTTGTTTGGGTTCTTTCTGCGCAGCAACTAGAATGCTGACCACAACAGTTACCAAATGAAGAGCCATCATACTTGGACACTTGAATATAGGTACACTATGCTATTAGGTCCATTTATCATGTAAAGTATATTTTCAAACATGCAAATCAAAAGAATTTGAAATGAGATATAAGATGGATGCAACAAATGTTCTATAAAAGCTGTCACAGAAACTAGAATAGTATATAAAAAAATAAAATCTATTTACATTATATCAAAATGTCAAAATTTACTACCAACCCAATTATTTTTAAGGTGTTATTTGGTAATCACTGATAACCAATCCAAAATTTACTCAGTCAAAATATGAAGTTAACTGAGGAGCTAAGGCCCAGTTGAAACTACAGAGGAAATGGAGAAAAGAGCATGAGTGCTGCTTCTACAATGAGCCCAACAACCTGGTCCAGGATGATCGGTCCTGGTCACAGACACCCGGGTTCCTCAAAACGTTCCAAAGCAGAAATTCATAGGCTGCTAAGAGCTCAACACTAAAGAGACTTACAACTCACCCATCATGGCTCAGAGAGTTTTGCAGAAGAGTGAGAAGAAAGAGTGTAAGAGCCATGTTGGGGGAGAATATCCAGAGACATTGCCCACCCCCAACTCTGTGCTGCTCCCACAACTCACAGCCCTCCATTCCATGGAGAATTCCAAAAATCCCACTGAAGAACCCTCAGTGGAAAGGGAGCAGGGAGGAGGCAAAAGGTGGTTAACAACACATGACTTGAATATACAAAGTTTCTGTATTTTGTTTGTTTTTTAAAAGTAAACCAGCGGGGTATGGTGGTACATGCCTTTAATGCCAGCACTCAGGAGGATCTCAGTGAGTTTGAGGCCACCCTGAACATACATAGTGAATTTCAGATCTGCCTGGGCTAGAGCGAGACAAAAGGAAACCAACTCATCCTGAATTTGGAAGAAGGATGAAGCTCTCACTCTCCAGGACATGAAAGGAATAGTATAGTAATTAATTGCTTTTAGAGCAAAAAATTAAAATTAAATACAAATAAAAAGGCAAAAACTTATATATATATATATATATATATATATATATATATATATATATATATATATATATATGGTTCAAATTTCTGTAAGAACAGAATGATTGCAAAATTAAACAAATAATTGTAAAGTTATATACTAATCCTTAAGTCAATTAGGGAATTCCTCTATATCTCCTGTTTTTTATAGTATTTTTATTTATTTATTTGCAAGCAGAGGGAGAGAGAGAGAGAGGAGAGAGAGAATACAGAATGAGAATGGAGGTGCTGGGGCCTCCACCCATTGCAAATGAACTCCAAATGCATGTGCCTGTTTGGCTTTACGGCGTTATATGGGCACTGGGGAATTGAATTCAGGCCATTAGGTTTTTCAGAGAAGCGCCTTAACTGCTAAGCCATCTTTCCAGCCCTCCTCTGGCTTATTCACTGAGACAAAATTTAGAGCTCAAAGTGTCAGATAACCTATACCTTACTTAAATATTCTATTACCCTTTAACATTTGATAAATGAGATGCAATTGATTACATAATGATCATTAATTAAGGTATTCCTCTGTACGAGCATTTCAGAACAGTATCTATCCTTATATCATCCTTTGGTGAGTAGACCTCTCCTATTGGCACAGGAAAAAATTGTGGAGATTCTCACTGGTTCATTGTGTTGTAATAATGGAGAATCTTCTCCACATTCACTTTAGTAACCAAGTTAAAATGGCATGGCTTACAGAAAATACTTTAAACATTAAAATACCAATATCAACGTTTCAGTTTACTCCTGAGTCACTTTTCATTGGTGTTTTACTCTCTCAAGAGGTTGCTGAGATTTATAAGGATAATGCTGACATTTGCAGACACATACTTGATATGATATTTCTATGCCTTAAGTGTCAGATAAGAAGATCACATTCTCCTTTATGCTTATTGTTACTCAACTTTCATTTCTTCAGATTTTATAAGACAGCTGCTTCCTTGAAGCACTCATTATTGTGTGAAAGCATGTAAGTGGCATACCAAGAAGTTCAATATCCAATCTTTTAATTTTATAATTAGAATGCATTCGAGCTATGCTGTTGAGTTTTCCTAATGCCCTAAACATCAAATTGGAGTGCATTCTGAAATCATGCATTAAAGAAAAAAAAAATCTGTGAATTAGTAACTTAAAGTTTAACTTTATACACAAAGGAGTTTTGTTCATTAAGAGGTAATTTAAATTCTTTCTTCTTCTTACCTTTTTTTTTTTTTACCTGAGGGAACTCTGTTTGTGTTTTAAACGTCTTTTTTTTTTAATGGGAAAGATAATATTATAGCAATTCAGAATTTTGGGACACACAAAAATCATTGAGCAGTCTTGATTTCTCCAGCTGAGCTGTTTTTATGACATTTTTTTGTTGTAAGAATTATGGGACCCTGTCTTCACTAATGGGTCAGAAGGGGAGTCTCACAATCCAGATAGATGAAAAGCTTTCTGGCAGATTATGAAAACGTTTCCTTTCACCTCATTTGTAGTTTTTTTTTTTTTAGCACTGCCAAAAGAATGTAGCACAGATTTAGTCATACCTAGAATAAATTCACTTTCTCACAACTCTAGTGATAGAAGTCCACAATCAAGGTGCGTCAAGGGTCAGTTTCATCTGAGGCCTTGGCTTCTTGTAGATTGTGTCTCTCTCATGTTTTCACATCCGTTTTCATCTCTGTGTGTGGCTTAGTGTGAGCACACATTCCAATTGGATTAGGAAACAAGCCAATCACCTCATTTTAACTTCATTAGTCCTTTAAAGTACCTATTTCTAATTACAGATACATTTTGTTATATGAAGTGTTAGGATTTCAAAATATAAATTTTAGGGTCAGTATTCATTTCATAACCCCCATCAATCTGTATGTCACAGTGAAGTGAATATAGCAGAATATAACTCAGACTAGCTCTAATGAAAGGCAGGGCCAATGCCTTTGATTCTCTGCTTCACTTAGACAATAATAGCATGAGCATTCTTTAGAAGCTTTGGATAATTGTGACAAAATGCTAAAGACAGAAACAGAGTTTGTCTCGTTGTGAATAACTCCTGACCTTAAAAGTCCTTTCCAGCTTTGAGGTCCTATATTTTTTTCCTTTAAAAATAAGGGTATGATTCAGAAATGGGAGCATTTTGTCCAAATTTAGCATGGATGGAGTCTACATAAATGATATAGAAAAATGATGATTAAATTTGTCTTGTGAAGTATTCATAGGCTCTACTATCAAGCATAAAAATCCATGATGAAGTGCTTTTTTCAAGTTTTTGCTAAGCCAGATATCTGAAGAATGTTCAAGAATGTTTTACTGATCTATATATGCCCTGAGTTTTGCTGATGGAATAGCATACTTTGCACAACTAAAGTTGTTGGATACAAATATACATTTACATCACTCCATTCTGGTTTTCCCCTCACATACTAATTTTCTCACTCAGTAAATAAAAGCATGTGCTTTTTGTGATCTAATTTATGGATGTTGGCTGTAGATATTAGGTTGCTGAATGAGCTTTATCCCAAGATTTAAATTTAGAAGCTGAATAAAATAAGCCATGATAAAAATTCTAAAAATGTTTTAAACAGTGTAGTTAAGGTTTCTATATCTATGCCAATATTGAACCATTCCTCTGGGGATTCCATAAGGGGAGGAAAGTTTGCTTTAGAATCAGCAGAAAAAAGCAAATACTGGTGGCTGGCCCATGTGACACTGCTAGTGTTTTAGACAAGGTAGTTTGTCACCTAGCCTTAGTCTTAACAGAGATCATGCTATCACACAGACAATAACAAATATTTCTTCCTAAAATAAAACATACTGGACCAAGGAAGTAGGAATGAAATTGTTGCTATCATTTTAAAAATATTTTTTAATATTTTATTTATTCATTTTCAAGCAAAGATACAAAGAGAGAGAGAGAGAGAGAGAGAGAGAGAGAGAGAAAGTGAGAGAGAGAGAGAGTACCAGGGCCAACACCTTGTGGGTTTGGCTTATGTGGGTCCTGGGGAATTGAACCCAGGGCCTTAGGCACTGGAGGCAAGTGCCTTAACTGCTGAGCCATCTCTCCAGCCCTGCTATCATTTTTTGTCTGCATTCAAAATTCATTTCTGTCTACCCTTGGAAATCTCATTCTATCAGAATATTTGGTTTGACTGGGTATTTGTCATCTCTGGCATTACAACATCAGCTCAAATGGACATTGGGCTTCCCAGCGGCTTCAATGTCCAGCACTTCCTTGGCTTCAAGAAACTTTTCAGTTTTCAACTTGCTTAAACCATACACTGAATTTTATTCTGACATAAAAGTGGTCTGTCATAATGTGATCCTTCTCATTCACTTACCTAACCATTTATAGTACAATCTCATCATTTAGGATACATTTTACACAGCTTTCTCTTCAGCAAGAAGTCCTTTCTTCTGCAAGAAACCAGCTTTAGTCAATCAAGAAGTCATGTTCAATTGGAGCATCTCCCTCTCCAGTCCTGTATCCAGCCTCCATCTCTTGAGAATGTCCTCAGCCATCCTTTCTCTTCTGTGACAGCTACCTTTTCTCTTTCTCGTGAATTTATAATTATGCACAAAATATCTGTGTATTTTTGTTCTCTCAGAGAAAGAAGACCTTTCCTTCAGTTTCACAGAGAGATCCACATTATTTGGTGAGAATTCTTCCTATTTCTCAGTTTAAAATGAAAACTATTGATATCGCCTTGGGCATCTAGTGTCCCACATGGGCTGGGCCCTCATCCTTCTTTCTAGTTGGGAATTTTTCTCTATCACATCTCCATTTTCTCTCTTGTACATGTTACCATGTCTGCTTTAACTTTTCTTATCATCAATCACTCTGTAGAACATCTAACTCTTCCTCATCAGTAAAATTAAACCGTGTGTGTGTGTGTGTGTGTGTGTGTGTGTGTGTGTGTGTGTGTGTGTGTGGTACCCATATGCTCACCCATATGATGACTTGAGGAGAATGTTGGATGTCCTGCTCCATCAACTTTGCTCCTGGTTTTGTTTTGAGCAAGTCTTCACTGATTCTGCAATTTGCAGGACTCCAACAAGTCTCAGAGCTCTGCTTCCCTTTGGTTGGGTTTACAATGATGCACAGCCACACTGAGGTCTTTATGTGGGATTTGGAGATTCCCACTCATTCAGTCCATCAGGGTTGTGAAAGAAGCACACTTAACCCTCAAGCCTTCTTTCCAGCTCCCCAAAACCATTCTATTTCCCCTTGCTATTTTGTCATATCTCTCTCTCTCTCTCTCTCTCTCTCTCTCTCTCTCTCTCTCTCTCTCGCTCGCTCGCTCGCGCTCTCGCTCTCGCTCTCTCTCTATATATATACACACAATTTTTAATAGGGAAGTTGTTACCAGATCCCATTCTTGGAACTCATCAGGACAAAGTGGTTGTCACCTGACCCATTTGCGTTCCTCTTTCTGAGGTTGCCAAGGTCTGTCTAAAGGAAGGTCCCAAGGTCATATTTAAACAGGCATTGTCATTGGACCCTATGTGGGATTTCATTGATGAACATTTTTCTCACATTCTATGACTGGTTCTACCGTTCCAATCGTTTAACTTTCTTCCCTTTTATTTTTCACCAAATTCTGCCATTTTTTTTCCTACTATGTGTTGCAGAAATATCAGTTTCTTTATTCTTTCTTTGAACTTCTTATGTACTTCAGCTTTGCATTTGTGATTCAAATCTTGCAAGAAACCTGCTACAGCCTATGTACACAAGTGTTCTAACAAAATCCCAAGCTACAACTCTGCTGTCTTGAAAGTAACTCTTGTACCTCCATGTTTTCCCTATTTCCCATTTATTGCTAATTCTCCAGATTTAATATTCATTTACATTCCTCTCATCTTGGGTACTTGAATACCTATTCCTCTAATGCTGTCTATTAGACATCTGCATTGCCAATGGCATGCACATATCCAAATCTGTGATGCTTATCAGATGCTGTTTTGTCTCTCACAAAGACGTGATTCTTTCCTGTGGGCTTGGCTTTACATACAGCCTAATGAGGTCTAAAGCAAGAAGAGTGTCAAAGCTCGCATGGTGGACCAAAGCCTCATAGGCTCAAATCCCAGTACTCCAGTTAATGTAGTTATCACACTAGGTCTCTTTCTGTGCATGAAATGGGCACAATATTTTGGTCAATGTTGCTTGCTAATTCTAAGGAGTGGATGAAGTACAGCAGGAACCATGATTTTGTTCTGGAACATTTTTAGCTCTAAATAAAGAAAAATTTATCTGCTTCCTAGTATAATAAAAACAAATACTGAATGGGACTAAAAACCATACAAGAAGACAACTCCAGACCATGGGACCTATGTTAGGTTTCCTCATTCATGTAAGGCTCATGCCTCATCAATCACTTATACATTTCCACACCCCCCACATAATGTTATCTTATTTACTACCCCCTTCCTTTATTTATTCATTTTCAAGCAGAGAAAGAGAGAGAGAGAGAGAGAGAGAGAGAGAGAGAGAGAGAGAGAGAGAGAGAGAGAGAGAGAGACTGCACCAGGGCCACCACCTTGTGGGTACTGGGGAATTGAACCTGGGGCCTTAGGCACTGGAGGCAAGTGCCTTAACCACTTAGCCATCTCACCAGCCCCCTTCCATCAGTCTTGCCAACTTTGCAAGGGAGTAACTTCTATGCTGTTGAATCCAAGTAAGTGCTGGCATCTCTAACATATGACATATATTGCATATTGCTGGAAAGTAATCATTATAAAGATTGCAATACTCTCCTTATAAATGTTCATTATTTTCATGATGGTTTACAATATCCTTAGACATCTTTTGGTTGGATGGCATACTTGTATTGAAACAAAGCAAACTGTCATTTCTTTCTTACTTGGTATAAATTCTTGCTGCTCTCCTAAGGCATAGTGTATTTTGCAATACCAAATAACATCCTGAAATGTAAACCATGCTTGTTTTTTTTTGAGACTATTTTATTTATTTATTTATTTTTGTTTTTATTGTCGATAATGAGTTACATAATAAGGGATATTGCTGAAAGGTGTAATGATAATTTATAGTTCAATACCTTTTTATTGAAATGTATAAATGCTTCAAAAAAGAATTTTTATCTATTTTTGAAGTTCTGTGAAGCAAATTAAGTTGAAGCATGCAAACCATGAGGAGGTTAAGCTTTTAAAAGTATTTTTGTTGTAGTTCTCACAAAATGCACATTACAAACTCAAGAGCCATATTTTGACAAATAAGTGTTTAGCCAAAGTGAGCTGTTAATGACAGCTAAGGATTATATACAAATATATGGAATGATTCATTTTACTGTGTAACACAATGTTGTATAAAATTCATTATGACCCAGAAGTATTATTGCAGTAGCAATATTTCAATTTAATACAAACTAAATACTATGAGGTCCAAATATATATTAAAGATAATGAGAGTGTTCATATTATAAAGGCTTGCTGATAACAACCAGTGTTTTCTGTCAGAGTTCTAGGCCCACTGTATGAAATATATAATGAATATACATGCTCCTTAGAAACATAATGATTGGAATTTATGTTAGTGATTTAATTACACATAATATGTTTAAAAAAGTTCCTGCAAATTATCATCAATAAATCAAACTCATAATGTATTTGATACTTAAGCCATGCATATATATATACTTTTATTACCTCTAAAGGCAAAATCTTTGTTATTGTATTTAAATAACTTACTTATTTTTCCTCCTTTTCTTTTTGGCTAAAATTAGATCCAAAAATAGTAGCTGTGTTGTATTTTAAGCTTTAGATTATACCCTAGATGCTTTATTCTCAATAAAAAATGTTGAATGGAAAGTCAAAAAAAAGTGAGTAAATGTGGGTTTTTTCTGCATGAATATGTATTCATGCAGAATATATATATATAATGAATGTTATCCCGTATTTTACATTAGGATTTCTCATGACAATCAGCAAGATTCTTCACCTAAAAACAGAAGCATTTTTAATAAGAAAATTTCAGGATGCTACAAATGCAGAATGGTTTCTTATATACACAACTCCTACATGAGATTTTTCTTTGTGCTTGAAAAGGATCACAGATATTGCCAAACACTTCTTTTGGAGACTGATGCTTGGCCCTGCCCTAGAATTCCGGTTTCATTGCTTGTGGTAATAGGGCACAGCAAGAAAGAAAGAGAAGTGGGCATAAGGGAGGTGAGTGCCAATATTTATTACTTCATGTCTGCGTTGGGCCACTTGTCTAATGACTGAAGTTTTCATTTCACTTCTGCAAGTTGAAATAATAATAAAATATTTCTCATGATCTCACATATGTCAGATGAACAGATGGAGACATATGGAGTATTAACATATTATTATATGCCAGTATCTGGTATATAATAAATATTCACTATCTATTAGTACTTGCAGTTCTTTGAGAAATGGTTGCACATCCAATGATTTAAGGCAAGATTGCATACTTTAACTTTTAAATTTCCCAATACATAGTGGTTAATGTAATGATATTGGGAAGCTTATCATATTATTACTCATCTTTTAAGCTTATTGTCAGTTATTTGATAGGTGTCTAACTCTTATGAATATGTGCTCCTGTGTGTGCACTTGTAATTTTGAAATAAACTGCTTTAAAGCTTTGTTTCAACATTGTGTATCACTAGTACAGATTTTATTTTTTATTTTTTATTTATTTATTTTTTTATTGTCCATAATGAGTTACATTATTTCGTGGGCAAACAGTGAGTTATCCCCAATTCCCCGATGCTCCCCTCCTCCATCCCCAATCAGCTGGATATCCTCCTCTGTGGGTCGTCTGGATCAGTCCTTGTGACAGGGAACCATGGATAGCCTAGTTTTCAGCCAGGTTCTCCTGGCCCTAGTATGTTGTTACTGAGGGGTGCCTTGCCTCTGGATAGTCTCCCCCACCACGGCTCTCACAATCTTTCCGCCCCTTTCTGCTCAGTTCCCTGAGTCATGGTGGATGAGTATTAATGCTCTTTAATGTTATGAGCTTAGGGGTCTTTGTGTCAAAAATCATTGGTTTCTGTTTCACTGGCTTATCCTGTGTTGATTGAATGGCTGTGGCTTTGGGTCTCTTGTTCATCCCATCATTCTCTGTGGGGGTCCATATGGATCCTCCATGATATGACTGTGGTGGCTCCTCTCTTGCCAGGATCTCAGCTATCAGCCTACAGTCGGTTGGTAGTGATAGGTGGGCCCCAGCTCTGTTACTGCATCCTGAAAAACACAAACATAATCTCCATCAGAAAGTGAGGTCAGTGTAGGTTAACAAATATATACAATTCTGGCTTACCTAGATTCTATTTTTAGTAGCCTCCCCGTAAATCGCTCCCATAGTGCATCTTCTCTTTGGAGCCCAGAGTACGGGATCCGGTGCCTATCGCCCTGCATCCCAAGTTCCAGACAAGGGCTCCCACTCACTAAGTGGAAAATTTGGCCAGATTTGAAAGCTGTTTATTGTCTCCCCCAGGGCCAGGCTTCCCCATTACACAAGTGCTCCTTTCTTGGTTCTCTGTTCTTTCCCAGTAGGAGGTGTGGTCAGCCTACTCATGGCTGCAGATTGTGTTTCATGTCAGTGGTCTCTGTTTACTCCAGCTGTCGTTGATCAGTTTCCCCTGGCAGCCTGTGCAGTGCCTTCCAGCACCACACTAACTGCCTTCTGGGAGTTGGATACCGTTCCGGACATCAAAGTGTCTCTCGATGCTGGTCGATGGCATTCTGTGGTTTCTTCAGCAACAGGGTTCTGCCTAAGGCCTGAGGAGGGCACTCAAGAACTTTGACAGAATTCTGTCTGGTTTTTGGAACCTCATGGGTTGCTTTGGTCAACATCTCAGTGAGGGAAGGAACCAGTGGTTGGAGCCAGGGGTTGTCAGACTGATCTAATTGTTCACAGGCTTAGACTCTCTCCCCTACCACTCATGGTCCCTCTTGCCAGTCGACTCCCACTCCTTTCTCAATAGGTTACAGTATGCTCCTAAGGATTTTATGTTTTTGAACCTAATATGGCTTAACCTCATGCTTAAGCCATTCCCCTCCCCCCATCCCTTACGCTTCATTCATAACCTCTCACTTCTTTCTACTAGTCTTCGTAGAGTTTACGGTTATCCTGGTTAAGGACCGCATATGAGGGAGAATATGCAGCATTCGATTCATGTGAAAGAATTTCGTTGGGTAATAATATTTCTTTTAAGTCCATTGGGAAATGTTTCATTTAATTTTATTTATAATAGAGGTAGTAATATTATTTATTCTGTCAAACAAGTATATATTTGTTTGGGGATAAATAAATATTGTATATACTTCTTTGTCAATTTTATCTTGAACCATTTCAAATTTTATTACGATAATATAGCATAGATTTATATTTCCCTACTTGATAATTAATAACCTTGAAACATTTGTCATGTTTATAGCAAATAGTGAAATTTTTATACTTAAATTGCCCAAGTTTACTCACTTTTTTAAATATATCCAATTCCTTAGTACAAAGCTACTTCGTTATATACTATTAATAGAAAGCCTAAGAAGAATTCATCAAATTTATTTTAGCTTTACTACTGACCACTTTAGTGTGTGCAAATTTCTAGTTAAACATTACAAACTCATGAGAACTTTGATTTTGTAAAGAAATGTTGACATACTAAAAGCATTTTTTCCTCTTATTTAAGTCATGACCTGGGAATTTAAAAGTATAGAGAGAAAAGCCAAAGAAAAGACGTGTGTTTGCTGCTAAATGGCAGTGATTTAATCAACTGGGAAAGTCACTTCCAGATGTTCCCCTTGGAGCACATCTGAGGCAGCTGTGCACATTTTCTGATATTACAGGAGCTGCAAAACATCCTCCTTTTCACTCGCCTCTGTTCCCAGAGTCAACATTCGGGTAGAAATGGCTCTCAGAGCACAGCTTTCGGGAGCTGGAATACGAAAGGGGAATATGATGGCACAGCCGGATGGCCTTGAGTAGTTTTCAGGAAATCAAGTGTGGAGTTAAGTATACTCAGACTCCTCTAAGCATGTTTGCTCATATTCCCCTCTCTGTTATAAAATACAAGCTTTATCTAAAACAATCTAAACCGGTTCATTTTTTTTTTATCCTACTGTGGGTCCCAGTCTTGCAAAGATCCTAATGACATGCCAGGATAAAACTCAGGACAGACTGTCACCTATGAATAGCCATGATGAAGGACTGGTTAATCTTCCTAAAACCCCTTGGTGCCTTATCTTCCCCTGCCTCAGTTTACCCTTTCTTGTATATGCCATGTGGTGCACAATCTTTATGCCCTCAACTAATCTGCTCACAAAAGGATTTTATTTTTTTCATGAATTTATACACAAATGTTATCTTTCTAAAGTTTGTTTGCATTTTATACCTTATCTCAGACTGTGGAAGCAAAGAATTTAACACCCAGTTTAGGGGATTTTAAGCCTCGCTTGGCAGGCAGGGGGATGTTTTCTATGAGGAAATCCTTTTTCTGCTTCTCGGAAATTGTATTTTCTGTACTTGCTCTTTCAGGTGGGAAGGCAAGAAGCTTAGAAATAGAATCACAGGTTTAGGGAGAGACCGATATCCACTTGAGTCCTTCCTTCTGCCACTTGCCTCTTGAATGATCAACAGCCATTCATTTAGCCTCTCATTTTCCATTTTTGATAATCGAACCTACCCTATATGACTGTGGCCAGAACTGGTACATTATTGGCTAAGTATATAATTAATCACGGACACTATTAGTATGGTGTTCAGTTTTGGCTTCTATGTTTTCGTACACAATTAATCTTTTCTTTGTGTATATATGCCTTCACCATGCTAATGTGAAGTGGTAACAAATCTTAAATTATTGATCACCTCAGAAGGCAACTTGTGTTATTTCCACCCAAGTGATACCTGTCACAACATATTTAGAGTTTTCTTTATTGCCCTTTGTTCTAGGATCAATACATTCCTAGATATGTGTGCCTCCTTCTGACAAAAGATAAGGTTTAGAACGCAAGGGGCAACATTTTAAAACCCATAATAACCAGGACTGAGATTTCACCTGAGGGCTGAAACCTTGGATCCAAACCCAGACCTGTTTTAGCTACTTCCCAGAGACAGATTAGTGGCACCCACAGATGATTTCAAGATTCAAGATGATAGTATCTGGCTATGTAATAATAAAGGAGAAACACTAGAAAGCTGCTCAGTTAGAAACTGAAGCCCAGAGAGATCCCATGTCACTTCGCCTTGGCATGAATGGCACTCATGTCTCATGGAGACCCACCTACAATAGCTGCAGTGTCCCCATGCCTGCTGCTCACAGGCCAGCATGCTGCCCACATCGGTGGACTTCACTCCCCAGATGGGCTGGGCCTAGAGCCTTCCTCTCAGATCTACAAGCAAATCTGATACTTTGCCCTTACATACTTGAATGTGAAAAATGAATACATTTTCAATGGACTGTATAGGCTGTTCCTGGCATTCATGTGCTCTGTGTTCCTCCTTGACTCATCCTGTGCTGCCTGGATATTCTTGAGTCTGGCTTCCTCCCCTCTCCTTTTCCTCCACTCACAGCCTGGCTGGGTGGCCCTTGATCTGAGTTTTTCTTGATATCACACTAGCAGAGTGTTTTTTTGATCTCAGTATTTCTGCTTGTCTTTGCTTTATAATTTTGGGTAACTTCTCAGTTTAATTAAGTGTATGATTTCCTCTGGTCTCTGAAAGGACCACATGCTTACTTCTCTTATTCTCTTGATCTACCACATTGTGAGAGTTTCAGAGAAGCTCCACAGACCCCCTCCCCTTGAGTGGAAGGTGTCTCTAGCCAGAGCTCAAACCTAGATGCTAAAACTGATTCTTCAGTTGTAGACCAATCAGCTGTCTTTCTGACTTACCTGGTGAAAGTTCTAAAAACTTCCCTAAAACAAAGCCCAATCTCTTCTTCCACATGGTGTCTTAGAAGGAGGACTTTCATTTTCCAGGTAAAGCCTGTCACCCCAGGCCTCATCCTCAGGCTGAGGTGGGGGATCAAGATCTCCCCACATGAACCTTTTTCTCATGATGGAAGCCCTCTATTATCTTTCTCTTTCCTGCCTGTTTAGTTAAACAGCATAGATTTTTATTTTATTTTCTTATTTTTAAAAATATTTTTATTGATTTATGAGAGAGAGAGGGAGGGAGGGAGAGAGAGAAGAGAGAGAGAGAGAGAGAGAGAGAGAGAGAGAGAGAGAGAGAGAGAGAGAGAGAGAGAGAGAGAGAGAGAATACGCACATGCCAGGGCCTCTTTTTTATTTTCCATAATGAGTTAAATTATTAAGTGGGCAAACAATGAGGTGTTATCCCCAGTTCCCCGATGCCCTCCCTCCCTCATCCCCAATCAGCTGGATATCCTCCTCCATCGGTCTTCTGGATCAGTCCTTGCGACAGGGGACTATGGATAGCCTAGTATTCAGCCAGGTTCTCCTGTGGCCCTAGTATGTTGTTACTGAGGGATGCCATGCTAGGACTTTGTTCAGGATTTTTGCATCTAAGTTCATCAGAGATATGGGTCTGTATTTCTCTTTTCTTGTTGCATCCTTGCCTGATTTGGGGATTAGGGCAATGGTAGCTTCTTAGAAGGTGTTTGGAAGCCTTCCCTCTTGTCTATGCTTCTAACAAGCTTCAGAAAGAGTGGTTTCAGTTCTGTGATTTATTTTTCAGGATGCAGCAAGAGAGCTGGGGCCCATCTAACCCTACCAACCAATCGTAGGCCGATAACTGAGAGCCTGGCAAGAGAGGAGCCACCATAGTCATATCATAGAGGATCCATATGGAACCCCACAGAGAATGATGGGATTAAAAAGTGACCCACAGCCACAGCCATTCAATCAACACAGGATAAGCCAGTGAGACAGAAACCAATGATTTTTAACTCAAAGACCCCTAAGCTCACAACATTAAAGCAGCCTTAATACTCATCCACCATGACTCAGGGAACTGAGCGGAAGAGGGGGTGGAAAGAATGTGAGAGCCATGGTGGGGGAGACTATCCAGAGGCATGGAATTTGAAAGCTGTTGATTGTTTCCCCCAGGCCCAGTCTTCTCCATTACACAAGTGCTCCTTTCTTGGTTCACTGTTCTCTCCCAGTAGGAGGTGTGGTCAGCCTACTCATCACTGCAGATTGTGTTTCATGTCAGTGGTCTCTGTTTACTCCAGCTGTCGTTGATCAGTTTCCCCTGGCAGCCTGTGCAGTGCCTTCCAGCACTACACTAACTAACTGCTTTCTGGGAGCTGGATACAGTTCCGGATCATGAAGTGTCTCTCGATGCTGGTCTATGGCATTCTGTGGTTTGTTCAGCAACAGTGTTTTGTCTCAGGCCTGGGGGAGCCTCACTATGGTTGTGGCATTGATCAAATGAACTGCTTTTTGCTTTAGGCTTGTTTGCTGGAGTCTAATGCAGGAACTCATATCTATACAAGGTCTCATAAAACACATGCATATTAAGTCCTAGCACAGAAAAAAATAAATGTGAGAGACATTTAAAAGTTTTAACTGACACTATTTTGAATAGATTTATAGCATTTGCTTTTTTTAAAAAAATAAACACAACACAAAATGAAAAAAATAAGAGAAGCTAATTTGAGTACAGTACACTTATCACTCATCAAATAATGCTGCAAAGTAGCAGCATTATTTGAAAGTAGATGCCATACACTGAAAACTGACATGTGACCTGTAACCCATTCATGGTTATAAGATTAGGATATACTAGAATTCCAATAGGGAATACATAAGCAAATCCCTACTTTAAGAAAATGCAAATTATCGTGCACACCATCATACTTGTACAAACTTGCATTTTCATCAGCTGTTACTCTTTTATACTGCTATTGGGAACACATTCATTAACAAGGATATAGTGAATACTATTCATTTTCTGTACACCAACAAACTACTATAATTTTTCCCATGAAAAAGAACAAATAGTATCTTTTTAACTTACTGATCTTCAAATAACCTAATATTTATATTATTATTTCTCAGTGTGGTGGTACTAAGATGGCCCATTATCAATTAATAGAACCTAAAGAAGAATGTATTAAAAACTTAAGACAGAGAATCAAACCTTATGATCATTACCTACAGAGATAAAAAAAAAACAGCATGTTTATGAGAAAGTCTGTATATTCAGTGATGGAATTGAAAATTTTATTTGTTTGGGGCTGGAGAGGTAGCTGAATAATTAAAGGCAAACCCTGATAGTCAGGTTTGATTGCCCAGCACTAGAATAAATAAAGCCAGATCAGGTGCACAAATTAGCACATGTCTGGATTCATTTACAGCAGCAAGAGATTCTGGTGTTCGCATTCTCTTGCTCTCTCTCTCCCCCTTCCTTACCCCTCTCTCCTATAATTAATAATAAAGTAAAATATTGTGTAAAATATATTCGATGTGAATTCATTGTTTAATTTCAGTTAGAGTCATTGTCTCTATGACATTCTAAAATGGTTTTAGGTTTGTCAAGGGGGATTATCATGTAAATTAATTTCAAATTTTAATTTTTTAGTAAGTATATATTTCATTTGTTAATAAAATGATCTACATATTGTGAATTAATGTTAATAAAACATTACACAAGCTTTTTTATTCTTGAAAACTTGACGCAGGAAATTATTTCAGATTTTTAAGATAACTCACATCTGAAAGGTTGCTTAAACACAATATAAATATAAACTAAGCTATTCAGTTATTTATTTCATATATTTTAATTCAATATATGCATTCTAAACTTTATCATATACAGCATTCCAAACAAAAATTATAAACAAATAATGAATTTATAATATTCATTTCTAAAAATATTCTTATGCATTTGTGTAAAAGACATAAAAACCAGTAGTTATGAAGCAAGAGCTTAAATATAGTGAAAATATATCCATATGGACATGCAACCTAAAGGAAAACTAAGTACTTGATGTAGTTAAGAAGTCAGCCAAATCCTCCTACGTTACAGAGTGCCTAAATTAAAAGACACACTGGAACTGGCCATATATGAAAAAGGAGTCTAGTAGCTCAATTATTGGTGAAAAAGCACTAAAAGACTTAAGATGAGAAAAAAAAGTGTATAATAAAAATCAATGATTTCCAGCAGAGACTATTTTCATCACAAGATATTTTGCTAGGAAAGTTTTCTGAAGAAAATCAGGATCCTGAGTGACTTCCCTCACAGGTGCTGGTGACTGAAACTTCGGAAGAAGAAAAGAGGTCCCAGAGGAAGAAAAGCCTGGGAACAGCAGAAGGACAGGAGGCAGGAGGGGCAGAGGAAGAGGAGGGGGAGCCGAAGAAATCTTGAAGAGAAAATGTGTCAAATGCAAGTGCATTTTGAAGCTGCAAGCGTGCCTTCATCAGCTAATTGCTGTAATTACAGGAAACTTTCTAATGTATCAACTTACTAATTTTTCTTTATTTCCTTAATGCTCTCTTCCATGCACTTGGCTATAATTTTAAAGCTAGAAAAGAAGCTGATACTAGCCATTAGTTCAAATACTGGCAGTATAAAAATATTATGCATTGTAAATTAAGTATAAATAGATTAAATTATTCGAGATTAATGTTTGCCTCTGTTCCAAGGAAGTCGTTTGATGGTCTGACATGAACCTTCCACAATGCCCACTAATTACCCAGCTCAGGCATCATTAATGACACAGTTATTTCTGATGTCTTTCCAAAGCCAGATTTAGAGGAGAGAAATTTGAAACAAGAACTAAGGCAAAAGGTTATTCCGGTCCAAATAATTAGATTTCATCAGAAAAATCAAAGCTGTTAGTTTACCAATCCAAAATTCCATTTTATGTCCTACACTTAAAGACATACATTTGGCTGATTTTAATGATAATACACAAGCATTTTCCCTGATCTCTTCACTTTAAATTGCTGAGAATTTTAACAAAGCCAGCATCCCATGGATGCTATAGCTACTGCTTGGACAGGCCCAAAATTTCAACAGCCATTTATCGTATTTGGATCCATCTGCATGTATCATGGGATGGAATTTCCTTTATGTTCTGCTCTTTGATTCTAATATTGTGTTGATGCTCTTGATCATGTGTGAGACGACACCTCTCTTGTAAGCAATGGATAACTCTTCCAACCTTTAAAACCATGCAAGGGTTTACCTTGCCATCATTGAGACTCTGAAAACAACATTTATTATAAGTAGTTCATCTAAATGAATAATTCAAAGATGAAAACACGCTCTACTGATTCAACATGTGTGGAGAACATGTGGCTGTATCGGCCCTTTATTTTTTATTTAGAAAATGAAAGTACAAAGCAACTGTTATTTGTATATTTGTGTTCATGGAAGTGAAATTTCTGGACTTATCCTCACCTAATAGTTTTGAAGTTAACAGAGGATGTTTCTGCTCCTGGTGTTTTTATTTTTTATTTTTTTTTAATCAACAGCATTTTTAATTTGAGCGGAATGGAAGAGTGAATGATGCATATAGTCAAATTGATTAAGAAGATGATTTGATTTTGCTACAAACGCTTGCACTCTAGTATTAAAAAATGAAATGAAGAAAGGCATTCGGTTATTAGTTTCTTTCTGCTAGCTTGAGTTCATTTGTCAGTTGTACAGGTTAAGGAATTCAAATTAGCATATCATTTGTCATGGCATTGGAAAAAGACAATTAAAACAGAACAACTTTTGTATTAGTCAGGGTGGGATCTCTAGAGAAATAAAACATAAAGAACCAGAATGAATATACGTTATAATGAGGCTTTCTTTGATTGGCTTACATGATATGTGCTGGACAATTTTGATTGGCTTATAATATATGGGCTGGACAATTCAACCATGGCTGGACAGTCCAAGAACCTAGTAGCTTTCCAGTCCACCAGGCTGAATGCTTCCGTAGTCCAGATTCCAAGTTTGACTGTGAAACCTGAAAGATTCCTGGAGAGCCACTGGCCTTCAGTCCATCCTGGAAGGCTGAAGCTGGCTTCAGCATCAGCAGTAGGGGAGATGTGACAAGGAGAGCCAGGCACAAAAGCTTTGTTGTTTGCCTGCAACCCCCAATATTTCTTTTTAAGAATTATTTTTAATTTAATCATTATTATTTTTTATTTTAATTTTTATTATCCATAATTAGATACACTTAATAAGGGAATAATGTGTTGATGTCTCCAATTCCCCTATTTCCCTCTTCCCTGTCCCCTATCAGTTGGATATCCTCCTCCAAGGGCAGTCTGGGTCGTTCCATGGGGTAGGGGGTTTTGAATAGTTGTTACTGAGGTGGGCAATTTCTCTGGATATTCTCCCCCATCATGACTCTTACAATCTTTCCACCCCTCTTCTGCTCAGTTCCCTGAGTCATGGTGGGTGAGTATTAAATCTGCTTTGTTGTTGAGGCCTTCAGGGCCTCTGTGCTTCTGCTTGAGGTTGTGTTTAAAACTGTTGGTGTCTGTTTCGCTGATTTGTCCTGGGTTGACTGATTGGCTGTGGTTATAGGTCTCTTGCTTATCCCATTACTGCCTACGGGGTTCCATGTGGATCCTCCACTGTAGGTATGGGTGGTGCATCGCTTGCCAGGAAGACAACTATTGGTCTGTGGCTCAATGGTAGGGTTGGAAGAGATACAGCTTTCTTGGAGCCTTCTGAAAAATACAAACAGAATCTCCATTGAAGAGTTAGATCAGTATAGGTTAACTGAGATACACATTCCTGAGTTGGCTAGATTCTATTGTTGATAGCTTTTTGTAAATCACTTGTAAAGTGAATTTCTCTTTGGGGGGTCCCAAGATTTTGATTCCCGATGTATTTTGCCCTGAAATCCCAGTGCCAGTCAATGACTCCCCTTCACTGAGTGGATTTCTTGGCTGAATTAACAGCTGTAGCTAGTGCAGAGCTGGAAGGCACTGCATCAGCTACCAGGGGAAACTGGTCAACCAGAGCTGAAGTAAACAAAGACCACTGACATGAAATGCAGTCTGCCACCATGAGTAGGCTGAACACACTGCCTACTGGGAGAGAACAGCGAACCATGAAAGGAGCACTTATGCAATGGAGGAGCCAAAGCAACCCTGATATTTATAGGCTTCTACCACAAGGGTTATGTACTCCAAGGAAAGGACTTCCCCACTCAATTCTTTGTAGAAATATTCTTACAGATCCTCTCTTACCTTGTCCTAAGCTTGTGTTCACAGACCTCAAACAGTTGCTCTTTCTGTCCCCATAATCTTCAAATTTGAGTAATATTCCTTCAGTAGTGTGTTCCAATATCCTTATCTTCCATTACAGAAGCATGTTGCCACCTTTTCCGCTGGGGGGGGGGGAGGTCCCGTCTACCTTTACTGTCCACAGCCGTGAGTTCTAACTGAACTCTCTCCATTCAAGCATTTTTTATTATACAACCTGATTTTATATTAAGCAGTTTACTCTCAGGTGAGCAGATGACTTGAATTTTCAAGCCCAAAAGGTCAGTGGAAATACAAAAAAAGTAGCCAAAGAAGAGTAAAGGGAACTTATTCTCACATGCTTTAACATGGCAGGGAACCACTTATGCCATCAGAGCTGAAAGATTTTCTAGTAGACAAATGGAAGATTTCAGCTAGGTGTTGATTTCAGGCTGTTGACATTAGGAACTGTAGGCAGGATAGCTAGAAGTAAGATTGAATTTGTAATTGACTAAGAATTAATATTTAGTTATTTCTTGGGAATCATATTATTGAAATTTGGATAGAAATTATACAAACTATCAGTTATTGGACAACTATTCATTCCAAGCTAACAGCGGGATTGTTATTTGACCTTACAGATTATTACTAAACAAAGCAGACTGAGTTCCTGCATGTCTCAATTACAGCAAAGTGACTTCCTGAATTCGCTTATTTCCTAGAGTACAACATGTGGGTTGGACTTCCATTTTCATAAATGTTGTACCCATTGTCTGTTTATGCACTAAAATGCTCATGTCACTTGTCCTGGAAATCTGGATGCCTTATAATAGCATGTTTATCTGAAATGTATAATGTATCATTGCCTCAAAATAGTCTTCATTTTCTCTTCTTACCTATATCACTGTATGAATTATTATTTATCCCTATCAAATATCGATGTCCAACCATATATTTGTATATGTGCACAAATTTAAATACACTGTTTTTTTTTCTTGTGTTCTTTCTCAAAGCCAGAGGGCATCACTTTCCCATGAGCTGAAGAAACAAGACCATCACGACTTGATGCCATTAAATAAATGCATTACTCAACATGACAACGCCATTGGTAATCAATGAAGACTTGCAAAAATGGCTGAAGCGGGTGGCAGCTTCAGAGAAGCTGTCTAGTTCAACAATTGCTCACCTAACTGCACGAGGTTAATAGTGATTGATTTCAAGTATACCTTACAGAGCGTATTTGACTAACCCTTCATGCATTTCTACCTCCTTTTCACCTTTCTCCTTTTCCTTAGTGTCGGTTTTATTGAAGACGAAAAGATTTGGTGAAAATAAAGTCTCATTTTCTCAATATGAACTATGACTTTTAAATGTATTAATTCCACTGATATTTCTCCATTGAAAATGGTTCTACTCATGAGAGCAAGTATATAAGATTGGATAGTTCCATGTGTTTATTTTTTAATTATATTTATTTATTCATGAGAAAGGGAGAGAGAGAGAGAGAGAGAGAGAGAGAGAGAGAGAGAGAGAGAGAGAGAGAATAAGATGGGGCTTTCTGCCACTGAAAACAACTCCCAATGCCTGTGTCAGTTTGGTAATTTCAATTTACTTGGATCCTAGGGAATAGAACCCAGGACAGCAGGCTTTGCAGGCAAGCACCTTTTACTTATGAGTCATGTTTAAAATGATGAAATTCTAAAATATTCCTTTTGTCTTTGATTGGAATTTTGTGAAGAATATTCCAATGTCTTTTCTTACATCTTATTTCTCCAACAACTTTTATGCAGATCCATGAATTTTTCTTATAATACATTTTCTTTCTGGTCTATATCATTCTGGACATATCTGTGAGGGAGTTTCTAGATTAGGAAGACCTACTCTAACTGTGGGTCTACTGTATCCTGGTTTGGAGTCCTGGACTGAATACCACAGAGAAAGCAAGCTAAGCATGGGCAACCACTGCTCTCGGCTACTTGACTGCAGGTCTGGAGATGCAATGTGACCATTTTCCTCATGCTCCTGCCTCTGTGATAGACTGGATCCCTAAGCTCCTTAGCTTTCTTAAGTTGCTAAGAATTAATATGGAAACAAATCCCTGGGCATGTAAGTGAAGATGTTACTACATTAGATTCATGGAGAATTATCATAGAAAGATGGTCCTTAACTGTGAGCAGCAATATTGCTTAGCTGGACATCCTGGACTTTGTAAAAATGAGAAAACAAGCTCAGCACCAATATTCATCATCCTCTGCTTCCTAATTATACACTGAATATGACCAAAGCTTCATGTTCCTGACATCATGATTTTCCCACCATGATGGCTCATATCCCCTTGAACTGTAAGCAAAATCACCACTTCTTCCTTTAACTTGTTGCTTCTCCACTATTAACTTACAATAATAAGAATAATAACTGTTGGTTATTAGATAGATGATAGATAGATATCACATTACTGAAATTCCCTGTAGAGTTAGCAGAGGATATATATATTCTATGGAATAAGTTGTGGAGATTAACTGTTTGAAAAGGCTGCGATCTTTTTTTAAATTGGTTGGATGATATGTGGACTAAAATGTACTTTATAG
The DNA here is from genome assembly GCA_004024765.1 of Zapus hudsonius. Classification (NCBI taxonomy): domain Eukaryota; kingdom Metazoa; phylum Chordata; class Mammalia; order Rodentia; family Dipodidae; genus Zapus; species Zapus hudsonius. The sequence goes on along the minus strand of PVHP010010823.1, from coordinate 7,855 downwards.
TCAACAAAATTGAAATACTAGATTTATTGTGGTATCTTTATAGAGATGCATTAAAATTCTTAGGGAGGAGAATGTTAGAGTCGAGGCACTCAACACCATAGATAGGTGAGGAAGACAGTTTTCATCATTACTGAGAAATATATTTTGGAGAAGATTCTCAGCATGTTTAGGTACCTGCAGCTATTCTTGTTTGTAGGCCAGAACTTCCAATCATAGCTGCTTTCACTGACACAAAAAGCCTAAATGCCTTGAGAATAATTACATGTAAGAGCTCATGGGGCCAAAGGGAGGCACTCAGTTCTCAACATTAAGGTGAAAGTGGTGACATATTAAATAGTAGAGTTAATGCACCAGCACTCACCTGCTTGTACCTGCTACATTGGCTGGTTTAACATGGCATTCTTAGAAATGGGGTAAGCAAGCCTATTGAACTCTGATTTGAACTGTATAAGCACAGATGTTACAGATGAAGTAGCAAAAGTCAGGCATGAATCATAAAAATCATCTGTAGGCTTTTCATCAATTTCTATGTTTCCAGAAAACAGGCGAAGCCTAGTTTCCTTGAGGAAAGACTCTTATCACATTGCCAAAATTAAATATAATAAAAAATTTCTTTCAGTCACTCCCCAAGGGTCCTAATGGCCTTTCTCTAAGATAACTGCATTAAAAGGGGAAATAATAAGTCCTTGAAGGAACTGCTTGGTGTTGCGTATGGAATGAACTCAAAACATCACCATAGTCCACTGTCATAGCAGAGGATTATGGGAGCTAAATGACAAATGAATTTTAGCCCAGGTCAATCCAAAAGAAACAAATGACCAACTGTGTTCCTAAGTGTGTGCTATCAATGTACTCACAATTTTAGAGTATATAATTAGAATAGATAAACCTAACAGATCATGAAATCACCAAGTGGGTTTCCTGACTTGTGAAGTGAGAGCTGCTGGCATAAGAAAGGTCAAGTAGAAATCAGTAGAATTTCTCTAGCTATAAAAATAAGAAGCCAGAAGGAGTATAATATTTCTGAAGGAATTTAAGATATTAGTGTTTCTGCAAAGGAATTGAAGAAACTCAGGGTGGTGACTGCTACCACATTCTCATTCAATTCACACAATTTTCTCCTATAAGAGAGAGGGGGGTCATGGAGAAGGACGGTCCATTATACCAAGCTTAATCAGGCAGTGAGTTCAATTAGTTCAAATATGCCCAATGTGACTTCATTGCTTGAGCAAATTAATGCACTATTTAGTATTTGATATGTAGAATCTGAGCTGCAATATTGCTGCTTTCCATGTCTAATAGGAAAAGCTCTGAGAAGCAGTTTGCTTTCAGCAGAGATGGCTAGGAGTACATGTTCCTTGTCCTTCCACTAGGACTTATGAGTTCTCTAGTCCTCTGTCCTGACTTAGTTCTTCACAGGGATACTAATCATTTCCCCTCCAAGAGACATCACACTGATAACACAATACTAATTTAGCCAAGTGAAGAAGAAATGGTTAGTATACTAGCCTTACTGGCAAGTCATAGTAAAAAGTAGTCACTTCCCCATCCCACATGTACATCTGTGTGACAAATGCCTAGACAATTTAAAGGAAGAAAGAGTAGTTTTAGCTCATCGTTTCAAAGATTTCAGGCTATGATAAGCTGTTGCCATTGCAAAGGGGCTAGGGTGAGACTGAACATCATGGAAACCAAGGAATGGATCAATGAGCTCACCTCATGGTAACATCTTTTGATTTCTATAGAGATGGATAAAGAGCATTATATTTATATATACTGACTAATACATTAAACACAACATGGGAGTTACAAAGACCCACAGTTTGGTAATTCTTTAAACAAAAGTTCTTCAAAACCTCGGTGGCCAAATTTCCACAAGTCAAAACAGCCAAAATTATGGTATGGCATCATACAATTCTGGTATCTCACTGGCTTTAAAATCACATAAATATATCCCTTGCTTTTTTAAAAGTATGTTTCAGAATTCGGTAGGGACTCTACTGAGGACTGTAACTGTTTTCCTTATGATAGATCTTATATTCACACTTAAAATAATGTAAATATTTCTAGGAAATTGTTAATTGGTATAGGAAAACTGACAGAAACTTCATTAAATTTAATTCTTCAACCAAACTCCAACACTCCACCAAATTTCTTATCACATCTTACTTAAAGGGAAATTTGCGGAAGAGGGGGCGGAAAGAATGTAAGAATCATGAGGGGAGAATAACTAATGCATAAAAGGGAATGCCATCATGGATTCAATGGCTTAATCTAATAACCTATGAGACTGAGCATATTGTTGTGTTAATATATATATATATTATATATATATATTATATATATATAACTTTAAGCCAATTAAAAAAGTTTAAAAATTAAAAAAAATCATAAGATCAAATCTGAATTTACAGAGCTGGAAAAATTCAGTCATTCTTCAGGAAGAAGAAATATACAAAATAGTAATTCAGTCTAGATGAAACATACATACTTTTACAGCATTAATATAGAAATATTGCTCTTCTAGTTGAGGAAATAAGAACATATAGGCATAAAAAAAGAACATATAGACAGAGTTGATAAGAAAATAATCAGGTAGATGGTGTTGTGGTTTGTACTGTCCACTTGGCACAATGTAGAATCACTTTGAAAGGAGTGTATAAGCATACCAATAAGGGAATTATCTTGATTAGGTTAGCCTCTGGACATACAAGGGCAGGGTTATCTTGATTACATCAAGTGAAGTAGAAAGACCTGCTTTAATGATGCGCCATTCCATGCACTGGATCTTGAAATGGAACACAAGTATCCCCTGCTATTCATTTCCTGCCATCAGTGTGACAGCTGAGCTGCTCAGCCTTCTCTGCCGTAAGAAACTAAATTCTCAAACTGTAAGGTAAATAAACCCTTTTCCCCTTAATCTGAATTCTGTTAGTATTATTATTTGTTGTTGTTATTTTGTTTTTTGGATTTTTTGGCCCAACAATGAGAAAGTTGATAGTACAGAAGATTATTATGGCAACCCAAATGGAAATAATTAATGATAAATATGTGTACAAACAAAAAATGAAAACAAAAAAGCATTGGAATTGTTTGAACAGTTGAAAGAAAAGGAAAAAAAACAGGCTATTTTATGAATTGGTTATGAGGTATGTTTGAGAGGAAGGAACCAATGATGACCCCTGGTTAGTTATGTTGAAGAATTAAAAAAAGAACTTTGAGTGTCTACTTTACATAGCATGACTTAGGGAATGGGACAGACTGCATTTCATCAGGAATCACATGCACTAAGTGATAAAGGCAGCTTGGTAGTTAGGAAATTTAGATGCTGCCAGTGTTACTCAGTGTTCATCACAGTGGCTAAGATCTAAGAGAGACAACTTAAAAAGAAGAAAGATTTATTTTACCTCACAGTTTCAGAGGTTTCGCCCAATGGCCAGCTGTCTCCACTGTAGTGGGCCGAGGAGAGATTGAGTATCATGAGTGAAACCCTGCACCTGAGAAACGCACCTTGAGTTCTGGCAGACATGGGAAGGGGCCAAGAAGAAGTAGACCCTTCACATGCCTGCAGTACCCAGAATGCACTTCCTCCACCACCTCTCAGTAAAGCCATCCCAACGGGAATCCACCAGAGTACTCATGATGCAATCTATCCTTCCAGCTGCTTGATACAAAGTCTTCAATATATGAGCCTGTGTGTGTGTGTGTGTGTGTGTGTGTGTGTGTGTGTGTGTGTGTGTGTGTATGTATGGGTATGTGTGCGTAAGTGTGTGAAGGCGAGTCTGTGTATGTGTGTGTGTCCCTCTGTAAGAGAACACTCCACTTCTCAAACAACATTCCTCTTCTCTCTGCAAAAGACTGTCAGTTGCCTCATAATGGAACAAGCATTTAATTTACTTTTTGGTTGCCAAAATCTCATCAAGTCTATCTTCTTCTTGAGGCTTAAGGTAAATTCTGAGAACGGATCTGTAAAATTCAAATGCAAGTTGCTCATTTCTAATATGTAATGGTAAAGATTACACATTTCAACTGCAAACAGGAAAATGGGGGACATGGATAGGAGAAACAAAATCAAAGCAAAACCAAAACAACAAATATTATGTCATATATGGCCTTGTCTGGGATACGTATTAGAGTAAATTGACCTCCAAAGGGTTTTGAGGCCCTGTCTATATGGCCTCACAAGCTGCAGCCCACAGGGCCTTTCCCAGGCTGGCTCTTCTTGCTGTTAGCAGCTTTCCATAGCAAACGTTCCAGGTGCTTGGAATTTCCTGTCTCCTGGTGTCTGTGTTGCAGGTTCTGCATCACTCCTACCTATTCCTCCCAGGGGCTGCTTACAAGATGGGCCACTGTGCACTGCATTGCCTATTCTCCGAATAATTCCTCTGAAACCCAGTAATGTGCATTTTGCATTCATGGAAATGCAGCATCCTGGAGATAAAGGTGCTGGTGAGTGCAGTAGTAGGCTTACATTGGTGCTGGCTGCAGTGGCCCGTGAGTGTCTGAGGAGCTAAACATTGTAGGTGAATCTGCGGAAACAATTTTCTAGGCATCTTTATGTGTGCCTGGTTTATTGGTGGTATGATTCTCTCATATGATAGTCTTTCATATAAGTTTACATTTTAGACTCTTTAGCCTGGGGTGGGTGAGGCCTTCTGTGTGGATCTTTCTTATCATCCCAGTGCAAAGATGTATTCTTCCTAAAGATGCTAATCTCTTTAACACCCATTTTCTCCCTTTCCCCAACTTGAAATCAAACTTTGCCTTTGTGTGGCCAAATTGACAACTAAATAAATAAATAAATTTCCCACTCTGCATTTTGCATAGTGAATAAATATAGCTATCCATCTCCATTTTAATCTTGTGCTGCAAATTAAAATTAATCTGCCAGAAAAATTAGTCATTCACCTTTGAAATATTTTAGTTATTTATTTGACAAAAGAGATAAAGAGAGAAAGAGGCAGATAGAGAGAAACAGATTGAGTATGGGCCTGCCAGGTCCTCCGTGGGTGCTGGAGAATTGAACCCAGACCATCATGCTTTGTAAGCAAATGCCTTTAACCAGTGAACCACCTCTCCGGCCCATCTTTTAACATTAAACACAGCTTCCTACAGTCTAACGGTATTGAAAAATACAGACATTTTATTGATTTTTTTTCATATTTATTGTCAATAATTAGATACATTATATAAGTATGTCTTATGATGGTACCCATTTCCTTCCTCCTTGTGCCCAACCCACTGGGGGCCATCCTCAGTGGGCTTGCTGGACCAGTCCATGGGATGGGGGTTATGAATTATATGAGAGGTAGCCAGTTTGGTTTTTCTTTGTGTGTTGTTGCTGAAGGGGCGATGTCTCTGGGTATTCTCCTCCAACACGGCTGTATGATATTTCCACCCCCTGAGTCATAGTGGGTGAGTTTTAGGTCTGTTTTACTGTTGAGGTCTTAAGAGTCTTTGGATTTCTACTTGGATTGTGTTGTTTATCCTAAGTGTCTGTCTCCATTATCTTTTCTCAGGTTATCCAACTTGTTGTACAGATAGGCCTCTTGCTCATCTTGCCACTTCCACAAAAGATTCATTTGGGCTCTATAACATGAGTTAGGAGTGGCTCATCTGCAGACATTATTTTTATGTCAATGTAACATCAATGTTTATTATTATATTTATAAATAGCATACTTGTTCTGCTCTGGAATCTCATGAGCACAGACCTTACTGTCTATATTCCTCCTGTCATCATTGTCAGAATTCCTCACTAAACTCTGATTTCAGCTTCCCAGGGCTTTCTGTATCCAAACTGCCCCAGTTCCGAAGGCTCCTTCATCTGATAAAACCATTTCTGCTTCATCTGATAAAACCACTTCAAGGGCAGGACACTTGGTATTCATTTCCTTTGCTTGTCAGTTTTGCTATTGTTGTTGAGAGATATTTTTTTCAACTTCAACTCCATCTTTGTGGTTCTCAACACCATGTATATAGTCAAGAAATGCACATCACCTTATTATGGACAGGAAGTAGGGACAAGATCTATCATTGAAAGGCATGCCTTCAGTGACTTACTTCCTATAATCAGACCCCCATTTCTTAATTTCTACCACCCCCCAATTATGGTATAAAATATGAACCCATGAGTGGGTTCCTATATTGATTATGTCAGAATCCTTATGGTCCAATCCCCTTTAAATTTTTGAATTTACCAACTAGGGTTAAACTTTCAACACATCAATGTTTCTGGATGTTCAAATTCTAATGCTGTCAGTTAACATGAGACACCATGTATTTTCCAAGAAGTTCTCAGTTACCAAAATTAACTAGAGCTATAGCACTATTAATATTAATATAACTTTCATAATTTTGTTCAAGAAAATATGTAGAGAAGACAAAAGTCTATATTTAAAGGTCCTTAATAAGAATAGAACCAGATTAGTGTAAACCAAGCTCAAAAATCAACAAAAACAAAATCAATAACAAGAAACAATGATATAAAAACAGCAATACAAGAATTGATAATGTAGAGAAAAAGCATATTACGATAAAATTTAGTCACAATTAATTCAAAGATTAAATCAACATACTTCAATAAATGAGAAATAGCTACAGATATTAGAGTGAAGAGGTGCATAAGAGTTTAATCATCAGTGACTAATCATGGTCATTTTATACCACTGCCCTGGCTATGGTATTCTCATTAAATCATTTTGTTGTGAAGTGGTTTCATACTTCATAGTTATAAACATTATTCTTAAAATGGACATCACTAGTATTATATAAATATTCTGTTGTCTTGACATATGTGACTAGACCCTCTGGGTATGAGTGATATGAAATACAGAAGAAATGATGTGCACTAGAGAAAGACATATCTGACAAATTGTGGAGAGTGTCTTTATATTTATATATAAATCTATGAATATATTTTTATTATTCATAGAGAACATAAGTTTCTCCCAGAGAAATATATCTAGTTACAGAGAATAACATGATGATACATTCTAACGTGCTTTAGGGTCAAAATATATATAAAAAAAGTGGAACTGTATGAAATTATCTAGAGAGGAATAATATGATCTATTAATATATAAAAGTGGTAGTTTCATCCTCACCCATGATATGAAATCATATATGACTGAACACAACAGGTCTTGTGTCACTCAAAATGTAACATTATTTGAAACTACCTTTTTAAAAGTTAAAATGTATTAATGGCTATATATTTAATTCTCAACCATCAAGGTGGAGAAATTAGGTAGATGGATGATTGATGGATGATATATAGATAGATAGATAGATAGATAGATAGATAGACAATAGATAGATGATAGATTGATAAATGATAGATATATGATAGGTGTATGATAGATAGATACATAGAAACATAGATAGATAGAAAGATATAGATAGATTGATTGATAGATAGTTGATAGATGATAAAGTATTTAGGGCTGTTTGTGAATCAAAAAAGAAAGATAAAGATGTGTGGGTAGGAATAAATGGAACTATGAGATCTACCTTTTGCTCAGTATCTTCTAAAATCTGATACTGCCAAGAAAATAATGTCTTGCAAACCCAAATGAACATCAACCTACATGGTCAATTTCAGGCTCCATTAAAAAAAATGACATCCAAGTATCATATACCTTAAGGTTGACACATTAAAATTTTTTTTTAATATATATTTATTGTCCATAATGTGTTACATTATTTAGTGGGCAAACCATGCGTTGTTATCCCGAATTCCCCAATTCCCCCCCTCCCCATCCCTGATCAGTTGTATATCCTCCTCTGTGGGCTGTCTGTATTAGTCCTTGTGGCAAGGTATCCTGTATATCTTAGTACTCATCCCAGTCTTCCTG